>PVIY010008550.1:0-76466 GCA_004026745.1 Myrmecophaga tridactyla
TTTGAACAAGATCCTGCAGGAGATTCATACACACAAAAAGGTTGTGAAGTGTTGATCTGGATAACATCAACCATTTATACATGTAGAAAATATGTTTCATGTCCTTTCAGAGTTCAGATGGGAATGAGGTAAAGGAAGAAAGAAAACTAGAGGAACCTGGAGAGGAATAAAGAGAAAAAGTGTTTAAGAGGATGCTGGGAACAAGCAAGAGAGAGAGAGAGAGACTGAGAAAGAGAGAGAAACTTTTCCGTTTTGCCAAAAAATTCACTCTGGGCACCAGCTTTTATAGTTGAAGCCAAGAGAAACATCATCCAACTGTATAATTTTTCAAGTAGGAACTGCAATATTTTCCCCAACTCCACAGCTGGAATGAGATGGAGGAAGCTGGCCCAGCAGCCCAGGACCTGAGTTTCCCCATTCCTAACAGACTACAATCCCAGAAGCACTGGTTTAATGAATTATTAACTGTCTTGAGAAAAAGTAAGACAAACTCACAGTTGCTTCTCCCTTAATGGAATTAGTGAATGTCTGCCTCAGGATTTACTTCCAGCCACTGACAACAATGTTCGAGACATATAAGTGGGGGAAGAAAATCCTGACTTAAGTAAGTAATAATGACACATTGGAGTTTCTTTCTGTTTACTCCTCCTTATGCTAAAGCAGTTAGATAATTGCAGAACAGAAGAAGTAGGTAGGTACCTGACTTTGCAAAATAATACTATTTCATTTGCAGAAGATGGATGAAGATCAGCACTGAGAACTGCTGAAAATGAGACAGATCTCTTCTCTGGGCTCTTAGATTTTTGGGCAAACTGTCGTGAGAGATTTCTCACTGGGAAGTCATTGGATTATGGCATTGCAGGAATCAGGAGAAATCTGCACAGGTGTCTCTTTGCTGCATCTTTTCTGGGTCACACTCCTGCCCAGCAATGAAATCACTCAGGGACTGATGTGCAGTTGCACATGCATCCGTGCTCACGTGCTGCTGTGGGTAAATACCATTACCCTGTATCATTTCTTTTCTACTCAAAGAATCTGTCTTAGCCCAGGAAATCCAGGACTTGCAACCAAGCCCTGTGCCATGGATGTGGGACCTCATTTTGCCAAATAGGTATGGATGACAATACAGAATAAGAAGTGGAGTCAGAGGAAGTGTGTCTCACTGTCCATTGCCAGAGCTCTGGAGACAGGCTGTTAATCACTCCAACCACATCTACCAGGGCTCTTCTCATTTGGCCATGGCTCATAGTCACAGAGGCAAAGCCAGGATCTCCTGATTAATCAAATCCAACAGTTCTATGATAAGGATGACACAGGTAAATGGGGTACAAGAGTGTACAGTCTTAGCCCAGTGCCCACACTATTTAAAAAGTGGGCAGAAAGTTCAGTGGTAGAATGCTCGCCTTACATACAGGAGACCTAGGTTTGATTCCCAGACCACCATTGGGTACACCGCCACCCAACACCCACCCCCCAAAAAATGGGCAGAAGGAAAGGGAAGGTAATGTCTGCTGGCTGCCAACCATGTGTCAGACACTATTAATTGTGGTCACATGCTGTATTTCACACTTTCTTTCTCTATATTTCTATCTTTATCTCTACTTCTATCTCTATCTTTATAATCTCATTAAACTTCTACCATAGTATTATCTTGTTTTCAGATGAGTAGACCTAAGCTCAGAGAGGTTAAGAAATCTGTCCAAGGTCACACAGTAAGTACTAAAGCCAGTACTGGAACTTGGGTCTAGAAGAGCAACAAAAGGAGTGAAAATAGAGAGGAAGATAAATACTACGGAACTGTGTTAAGGAGCACAGAAAAGATGAAAAGGGAAAGAAGGAAAGACAGGTAGGAAAGAATAGAATAAAATGGAAAGAAGGCCAGGAACAGAATTCTAGGACCCCGCCTTCCTTACTAGAATATCCCTGTGCTAGATCCCAGTTTTGCCACTTACAGGATGGCTGACTTGGTATAAATCATATAAGCACACTTTCTTAATCTGCAAAATGAGTGTATGAATAGCCAATCAACTGCTTCACTGATTTGTTTAGACAATCAAATAAAATTCCATGTGGGAAGTTCTATGCAAAATTTGAAGTGTGGAGCAATTGATAGCCATTAAAAATTATGTTTAGAGGCTGTCATGGTCAGGTTCATGTGTCAACTTGGCCAAGTGGTGGTACCTGTTTGTCTGGTTGAGCAAGTGCTGGCCTGTCTGTTGCAATGAGGACACTTCATAGAATTAAATCATGATCACATCAGCTGCACCCACAGCTATTCCATTTGTAATCATCCAAGGGGTGTGTCTTCTGCAATGCGTGATGCTTAATCTAATCAATGGAAGCCTTTTAAGGAAAATTCAGAAAAGACAGACTCTCTTCCTGCTTCAGCCAGTGAGACTCTCCTGTGGAGTTTGTGCAGACCCTCCATCAGAATCGTCAGCTTCACAGCCTGCCCTGTGGATTTTGGGCTCTGCATTCCCACGGTTATGTGAGACACTTGTATAAATTTTATATCTATAGATATTTCCTGCTGATTATGTTTCTCTAGAGAACTTAAGCTAATACAACTTAGTACCAGGAGTGGTTCTTAAGAAACAGAATCTTAAACATGGGTTTTTATGAATGGTTTTCTACTGTGACTAGACTCAAAGGCACTAAGGACTCTGATTCCCTTAATCAGAATGACACTCCCAATCCATGGAGTGAGTTGGCAAAAGAGACAGTCAAAATATCACCATTCGATTCTCGTAATGCTTCGCTTGTACAAAGCCAGGCTCTGAGGGATGATGTTTTTGACACCTTTACACAGCTTTGTTGAAATAAGAGGTATAGAGATGTTGGCTGGTTGTTGTTAGATACACTGTATACATTAATAAGTGAAAGGGGTGGGTTAAAGACTTCAAACGAGAAGCTGAAGCGCCCTCTGACAGATGTAGAAGTTTCTATGAGTATCATGAAGGAAAATCTTATTTCCTGTACCCGTAGACTTGAGATCTCTGAAAATCAAACTCAGAATCTTATTATTAGAGTAACAACTTTACAATGTAAACTGAAATCTCAATGTTGCATGGTGTCTGCCATTAAAGTGAGGGCATTGATTGGAAAGGAGTGGGACCCTGAAAAATAGGATGGTGACATATGGATTAATAATGATGTCAGGGGTGAGGTTGAAACCCTAGGTCATGCTGAGTTTTCTCTAAATAACCCTGTAATAATCTCACTGAGGACATAGCCACCCCACCTCCAGCCTGCCTTGAGGAGTTAGCCACCCAACCTCCTCCTGAAGGGATTAGCCCTAGAATGATTAAACCTGTTTCATCAGATGAAACTGCAAATGAATGCCCTGAAGCAAATGGCTTGGAAGATATTTCTAATTCTCTTCATGACCCACCCCCACCACCCCTCGTTTCTTCCAGACCTATAACTAGACTAAAGTCCCAACAGGCCCCTAAGGTGAGGTACAAAGTATCACACATAAGGAGGTATATTATACTCCAAAAGAACTATGTGAGTTTTCCAATTTATATAGACAGAAATCAGGGGAATATGTGTGGCAATGGATTTTCAGGGTGTGGGATAATGGTGGAAGGAATATAAGGATGGATCAGGCTGAATTTATTGATATGGGCCCACTAAGCAGAGATTCTGCATTCAATGTTATATATAACTCAAGGAGTTAGAAAAGGTATTAACAGTTTGTTTGGATGGTTGGTTGAAACATGGATCAAAAGGTGGCCAACATCACCTGAGGTTGAAATGCCAGAACTTCCCTGGTATAATGTAGATGAGGGGATCCAGAGACTTAGAGAGATTGGAATGTTAGAGCGGTTTTATCATGCAAAGCCTGCTCTTACACCCCAGGAATGTCCAGAGGATGCATCTTTTACCAGAACAGTGAGAAATAAATTTGTGAGACTAACACCATCATCCCTGAAGAGCTCTGTAGTTGCACTTCTCTGTAGGTCAGATATTACTGTAGGAACTGCTGTCACTGAGCTGGAATCCTTAAACACAATGAGGATGATGGAATCCCAAGTTGGCAGAAGCCAGGTGGCAGCACCTAATCTCCAAAGACAGGGTAGACGTGGCTATTATAATAGACAGCAAACTCAAAGCAGGAGTCAAAATTATATGACTCACAGAGATTTGTGGCATTGGCTAGTAAATCATGGGGTACCTAGAAATACAATAGATGGGCAGTCTACTAAATTCTTGTTTGAACTGTATAAACAAAAGAGTTCTAGGTCAAGTGAACAGAAGTCTAACCCAAATTACAAAAACACAGTCATGGCCCCTTAATCAATTTCCAGACTTGAGACAGTATACAGACCCAGACCCTTGAACGAACGGGAGGCCAGGTCCCTCTGGGGGAGAACCCTGTTACACTACCACAAATTTTCCTCCAAGCCTTCCCCAAGGAGACTGACAGCCTTTTACCAGGGTAACTGTGCACTGGGGAAAAGGAAATGATCAGATATGTTGGGGATTATTAGACACTGGTTCAGAAGTGACATTAATTCCAGGGGATCCAACACGTCACTCTGGTCCAGTAATCAGAGTGGGGGTTTATGAAGGCCAGATGTTAAATGGAGTTTTAGCTCAGGTCTGTCTCACAGTGGGTCCAGTGGGCCCCCAGACCCATTCTGTAGTTAATTCCCCAGTTCCAGAATGTATAATTGAAATAGACATACAGAGCAACTGGCAGAATCCCCACATTGGCTCTCTAACTTGTGCAGTGAGGGCTATTATGGTGGGAAAGGCCAAGTGGAAGCCACTAGAACTGCCCCTACCTAGCAAAATAATAAATTGGAAGCAATACCGGATTCCTGGAGAGATTGCAGAGATTACTGCCACTCTTAAGGACTTGAAGGATGCAGGGGTGGTGATTCCTACCACATCCCCATTCAACTCTCCCATTTGGCCTGTGCAGAAAACAGATGGGTCTTGGAGGATCACAGTGGATTATTGTAAGCTCATGCATGTGGTAACTCCAATTGCAGCTGCTATTCCAGATGTGGCATCATTGCTTGAGCAAGTCAAAAATCCCCTGGTACGTAGTATGCAGCTATTGATCTGGCAAAATGCTTTTTTCTCAATAGCTATTAGTAAGGACCACCAGAAACAGTTTGCTTTCAGCTGGCAAGATCAGCAATATACTTTCACTGTCCTATCGCAGGGGTATATCAACTCTCCAGCCCTATGTCATAATCTTGTCCACAGGGACCTTGATCATTTCTCCCTCCCACAAGACATTACACTGGTCCATTATATTGATGATATCATGTTGATTGGATCTAGTGAACAACAAGTAACGACTACACTAGACTTACTGGTAAGGCATTTGCATGTCAGAGGATGGGAGATAAATCCAACAAAAATACGGGGGCCTTCCACCTCAGTGAAATTTCTAGGTGTCCAGTGATGTGGGGCATGTTGAGATATTTCTTCTTAGGTGAAGGATAAGTTGCTCCATCTGGCTCCTCCTGTGGCCAAAAGAGGCAAAATTTATAAAAGTGTCAAATGTAACCATGGGAACGCAGAGTCCAAAATCTGCAGGGCAGGCTGTGAAGCCAAAAATTCCAATGGAGTGCCTGGACAAAGCAGGAAGAGAGCCAAAACTACCATTTGTGGGCTTACAGAATGCCTTATCCATTGTCATGGTATTCCACACAGCATTGCTTCTGATCAAGGAGCACACTTCACAGCAAATGAAGTGTGGGAATGGTCACATGCTCATGGAATTTTCTGGCCTTACCATGTTCCCCATCATCCAGAAGCAGCTGGATTAATAGAACGGTAGAATGGCCTTTTGAAAACTCAGTTACGGTGCCAACTAGGTGGCAATACCTTGAAAGGCTGGGGTAATGTTCTCCAGGAAGCTGTATATGCTCTGAATCAGTGTCCACTGTATGGTACTGTTTCTCCCATAGTCCAGGAACCAAGGGGTGGATGTGGCAGTGGCACCACTCACTATTACCCGTAGTGATCCACTAGGAAGATTTTTGCTTCCTGTCCCTGTGAACCTGAACTCTGCTGGTCTACAGATTTTAGTTCCAAAAGGGGGAGTGCTTCCACCAGGAGAAACAACAATGATTCCATTGAACTAGAATCTAAGACTGCCACCTGGTCACTTTGGGCTACTCATGCCCATGGATCAACAAGCCAAGAAGGGATTGCATTATTGTCTGGGGTGATTGACCCTGACTATCATGTGGAAATAGGACTGCAACTACACAGTAGAGGTAAAGAAGAGTTTTCTTGTAATATAGGCCATCCCCTAGGGCATCTTTTAGTACTACCATGCCCTGTGATTAAAATCAATGGAAAACTGCAACCACCCAATCCAGGCAGGACTACCAAAGGCTCTGAAACTTCAGGAATGAAGGTTTGGGTCACCCCACCAGGCAAAGAACCACGGCCAGCTGAAGTGCTTGCTGAGGGTAAAGGGAACATGGAATGGGTAGTGGAAGAAGGTAGTGAAAAATATGAACTATGACCACATAATCAGTTACAGAAATGAGGATGGTAATGCTGTTTTGTTCATGTTATACTATTTAAGTTGTAAGATATCAAGTTTACAAATGAATATTACCCAAGGACTTGCACCCTATTCTGGAGAGATTCAATGTGTTTCCAGTTATATGCAGGATAGTTGAGTAGTATTAAGTGAAAGGAAAAAATGTGTGTTTTATTGTTTTTATTTAGAAATTAGGTATGGTTTAAGGTGATATGTGCAGCTGCCAAGTTGACAAGGGGTGGACTGTCATGGTCAGATTCATGTGTCAACTTTGCCTAGTGGTGGTACCTGTTTGTCTGGTTTAGCAAGTGCTGGCCTGTCTGCTGCAATGAGGACATTTCATAGAATTAAATCATTATCACATCAGCTGCATCCACAACTGATTCCATTTGTAATCAGCCAAGGGGAGTGTCTTCTGCAATGAGTGATGCTTAATCTGATCACTGGAAGCCTTTTAAGGAGGATTCAGAAGAGACAGTCTCTCTTCCAGCTTTGGCCAGTGAGCCTCTCCTGTGGAGTTCGACCAGACCCTCCATCGGAATTTTTGTCTTCACAGCCTGCCCTGCCGATTTTGGACTCTGCGTTCCCACAGTTATGTGAGACACTTTAATAAGTTTTATATCTACAGATATTTCCTGCTGTTTCTCTAGAGAACCTAATCTAATACAGAGGCATTCTATCTACATTGATCATGTGGACAGATCAGAATCAAAAAGCCAGATCTCTAGTATGAAGTGAATGAGAACCAAGTGTTGAGTGGAGCCATGAGGGGCTTCAAATCTGAAGCCAGAGTCCTTGTGAGAGTCCTGCAAGGCTTGTTTGTAGTCAAACTCACCCATGTAGGTAAAGGTGAGCCTCCTGGTTCCAGCCAGTTGCTCCAGGAGGGGATAGCAGACAGCTGAGCCTACCCAGTCATGTTTCCACTGAGGTTTCACCTGGCAGAAACGCCTCCCAAATCATGAACGCAAATCAAGAGTAAGCACGTCTTTTCTTCCTGGGCCAGGAGAATAATATCATTGAGCTGTCCAACACTTGTGTTTATGCTATTATTAATGACAGCCTGGGAAGAGTAAAATGTGAAGATATGCACTTGCTTCCTGAGGGGTTGCAGGAGGTCTGGGAGGTTGGAAACAAGGTTTGAATGTGGGGCTCCATGATGTGAAGCAATTCAGAAACGGAGGCAAGGAATAATGAAATTTTTTGTTTTGTATTTTTTTAACTTTTTTTTATTGTATAATATAACATATTTACAAAGCAAAGAAGGAAAAAAAAAGCAATAGTTTTCAAAGCATTCTTCAACGAGTGGTTACGGGACAGATAATGAAGAACTTTTTTAGCAAAATAAAGTCCAGAGAGAAATAAGTTAATTAGAGAAGCTTATCTTCTGTTTTTATCCAGGATGGAGTGCCAGAAAGGAGAAAGACTCATTCAGTTCATATCTTTGAAGTGAGACCAGAGCAGGAATTTCTGACCCCTGAGGCCAGGGAGCTACTGGGAATGTTTTCTAGCCTGACTTGAAAGTTACGTTGCCAAATTTCAGTGAACAGCAGACTGGCATTTGTAAAGACCCTGCTGTTTAGTGTGCGCCTTGAGGTTTCTGATTTAATTTCCTGTTTCCTGAAGATCCTGGGGAAGGGAGATGCTACAAAGGGGAAGGGAGATGCTACAAAAGAGAAGGAGAAAGGCCCAGATCCAAGAATGGGCTCCTGAGAGAAGGAAAGCAGAAACCCTCTGCATACTGCGGTAATGGAAACACGTGTCACAGACAACTCCGGAGCACGAAAACTTTCTTTTCAGGTCCAGGGCTGGGTCCATTTTTTCAGGGCCAGGCAGGCAGTGAGAATCTACCAGCACCCACTCTGTGCAGAGGACAGGAGTTTTTCAGAAGGAGGGAGACTTCACAGTGTATTGCTATTGACAGAGGTGCTGGCTGAATACAGGAGATGGTGGAAAGAGGCCAGTGAAACACCCCTGAGGATAAAGAAATATAACATAAAGCCTTTGCTCTACACACAGGATCTCTTCAAACCTGAGCGATGCTGTGAGTTGGAGATTAAAGCTCAGACAGTGAACCATGAGAGGAGTCAGTCAAGACTCGGGTTCGAATCCCCACTTCACCACTGAGTTGCTGCGCCACGGGTCATCCCTAACTACAGTTTCCTCATCTGTAACATGGGATTTATTCAACCTATCTTGAGCCTTTGTTGATGCAAAGCTTAAAACAGTTGGCTCATAGAGTGCTTGGCTTCTAGAAGGGACCAGGTAAACGGCTACTGTTTTTGCCCAAGATCACAGACATGGTAAGACAGGCCTGAAAGCCTTTGGAAGCTGAATCCTTGTAGAGCTGCAGGCTGTCTTGTTGCGCAGGGATCAGACTGTGAGGGAAGGTTTTCATGTCAAATCCCACACAACTCTAGGATTTGTGGAATGCTGCCTGTGGAACTCAACACTTATCCTTCTATGCTCTCTCCTGAATCACAAGGACTGGAAACCTGTGAACTCCATGTCTCAGACACCCCTGCCCACAGGGTTCCAGCTTAGATTCTGCCCAGAGAAGACATTCACACAGGAGTGGAGGGAAGGGAGGGTGATCCTTTTCCTGGACCCTGCCTGGGAGGCAGCAGTCTAATGCCAAGTCTTGTGGTGGCAGCTATGGCAGCCATGGGACTCTCTAGGGCAGCAACTTCCTCTAAGGCTCCTGAGGCCGCTGAGGAGGCAACAGGGGTGCAGACTCCCGTGGGTTCAGAGGCAAGTAGGTTCCAACAGGGCCGGAGGGGCTGACTACAATGCTTCATCTCTGGGTCTCACCACTTCCTCCCTTTTTTTCCTCCCTTCCTTCCAACTTCACTCCCTATATGTGGAAACTTCACACTGTATATTAAAACCTTCTTGGCTTGAAACACCTAGAGGGACCTCTGTTTTCCCAACTGAATCCATAGCCAGTATATCAATCCTCTGCAGAGGCAGGTGCCTAGAGAAAGAGATTTTAGGGACCCCTAGAGGGCCATCTGTATCAGAAAATATAGTCTTATATTTTCAAATAAATTTGAGGCTTAAAATGAAAATGTAAGAGGGAAAGCTATCGTATTGAATCAAATACCTATAGGATGGTATTGATTGTGTCAGATTCTGTCCTTAGAGAAAGTTTTGTAAATGGAGAAGAGGGAAAAGAGTGCAAAAAGCATTGGGCCAGTGAGAAGAAACTGGGATGAGACAGGCAAAGACAGAGAATCCCTCAGAGTGAGGAAAAGTATCAGTGGGGAAAATTATAGTTTTGCCCAGGCTAAGCTGACTATAAACTTGACTTTTTACAAGAATTAAAAGGAGAATCAAGAGGCTTTATGTTAAGTCTCTAGGAATTAAAATAATGTGACCCTCCAATGGGCTTTAGTAAGCATAAAAACTTTTTGGAAAGAAAGTGTGATATCAAAGTTTATTGCAGATAAATGCAGAATGGGAATTCTCTGCGTAGTCAAATAAAATTCATCAGAAAGCAGATTCCCATATAAATTCAAACAAGTTGTGAAATAAGATGCATAAAAAGTGCATCAAATGCTATTGAAGGATGGCTAAAACCCCATAAAGGAAAAAGATCTTTTGGAATTCAAATTGTGATTTATATGTGTCTTGGTTTCAGGTGATGGGAAGCTGCATTTTAGGTTCACAGGATCGGGAGGAACGACAAGTGGGATGGGGAGCGCGAATTAGTGAAGAGAGTAAGAAGAACTGCTTACTAGCTGCCCTCTTTTGCGTCACATTTCATGCTCACACAAGTGAGGCTTGGGATTGCGCAGGAGAGAAGGCTCTCTGGGGTAAGTGAAGAGGAGGCTCACCTGTTCATGCTTTCCAAGGGCATTTGTCTGAAATGGTTGAGTGGGAGGGACTTTGTCTTCAAACCTAGACACAAAAGAGACCTTATTTGCTTTCATTATTCCCTTTCCTTTCCTTACTCGTATTTTGCTCTAAAGTGTGTGCAAATTATTCAAGCAGCTGGGACCTGATTTACCACCGTTCTCAGTAGCTTTTATAAAACTGTGCCATTCTCAAAAGAATAACAATCAAGTTAATTAATCACTAAATTAATTAGGATGTATATTACATCAAATACCTATCTCAATGTTTTTGGCAAAAAAAAAAAACAGTATTGCTCACAGAGGGGGTGACACATAGCAGAGGCTCAATGTGTATGAATGAATAGGTGGATGAATGAATACTTAAAAACTGTAGCTGTCATTATTTCTTCCTTGAACTATTACAGCTGCTTTCCAATTCCAGTTGCTCTGCCTGCATTCCATCTAGTCACTCATATACTTGGGAGTCATGTTTAACTCCTCCTTGCTCATCCTCTTTTACCAATCAATCTTCAAGGGCAGTTGTATCACTTTCCAATTAAGTCTAAACCATTTCTCTTTTGCTCTATGCTCCCTGTCCCAGCTTAGTTTAGGCCTCGATCAACTATCTCTTGAATTATTTTAATAGCCTCCTAGCTTTTCCAACAATTCCTCTACACTTTAAAACAGTGGCTAAAATTCCAACACATTGGTTTTCCTTTCCAAATCAAATGATATCAGGAATACCATTTTTAGAAATATGTGTAAAAGAGAAGATGGCATAAATAAATGAAGATTATATGTACAATGATGTTCATTGCATCAAAATTTGTAATGCCAAAAGTTGGAAACCAATCAAATATCTATACAGGAACAATCAAATAAATTGCTTATCTGTAAAAGTAAATAGTACATAGCTATTATAAAAAACTAGGTATAACTGCATGAACTAACATGGCAAGATGTCTGTGACATAGTGTTATATTTAAAAGAAAAATTGCAGACAGGCACACAGACCCACAGCACGTCTGACTGCTGTCCTTTAAAAGGCCTGCTTACAAAGTTGGCACTAGGCTGGCATCTGGGAACTTAGATTTCAAGAAGGTTCCACTATTCCCTGATAAGAGTCACTCACTGTGACCAAACTGTCTCTACAGACCATATGAATGGTGCCCAATGCCTGCTTTCCATCTCAGCATCTGGAATTTTGGTACATGCCAGGCAGAGGATGCCTACATGACCAGCCCCAGTAGAAACCCTTGGTATTGAGTTTCTAATGACCATCTCTGGCAGACAACATTTCACATGCGTTGTCACAGCTCATTGATGGGGGGATTAAATGCATCCTGTGTGATCCCAGTAGGACTGAAACTTTGGAAGCTTGCATCTGATTTCCTTTGGACTCTGCCCCATTTATCTCTTCATTTTTCTAATTGTTCTCAATATCCTTTCACTATAATAAATCTGAGCCCTGAATACAACTGTATGCTGAGTCACATAAGTCCTCCTAGCAAATCATTGAACCTGGGCATGGTCTTGGGGGCCCAGACACATGAAAACATAGCTGTACACATGCGCATAGAGAAAAGTTTAGAAACGTTGAGAGTTTTTACTTCTCAGTAGTGGTGGTCTGAAATTGTCCGGGGAGGGCATTTTACTATATTATGCTTTTAAAGCTGTAGGATTGTGATCAATTTTTAATGTTGTACATCTTCAGTGATTTATTGCTTTTTGATATAATGATTTTTTACATCTATATCCCCCACTTCATGGTGTGTCCCTCAAGGGAGAGGGTTTTGTCTCACTTATTGGAATATCTCCAGTGACCCTCATTGGGCCTGGCACTTGGCAGGTGACAGAAATGTTGATGCAAATTGAATTTGGAAGAATATTAGGTAGCTGGAAATAGAGATGATTTGGAAATAACCTGAAAGATTATAGTTACACATAGGATTTCCTTTCCTTTCAAGTGTCAGATTTTTTATACCTTTGATTTCCCAGCTTACTTCAAATCCTCCCACGTCACCCCATTTGTAAAAAATAGGAAAAAGGTAAATATAAGGAACAAAAGAAAAGAGGTGACTGACAGTTGAGGATAGAAAAATAACTACAAGTTAACTTTCCTCTTTCTTCAGCTCAGCCAAAGGCAAGCAGCTGGGCCTTTCATTTGACAAAGTTTGTCCTATAAAGGCCAGTATGTCTTCTTTCTTTAGCAGCATGACTGCTAATATCCAAATGCATGTGGTAGGTAGGACATGAAACAAATGTGGAAACCTTTTAAATTTTCTTCCTTTTGAATGTGCACTTTCATAAGACTGATTAAATATATAACTGTAGGGTACCAGTATGTGAAGAGACGCTAAGTCAAGTGTTTGTTTATTCATCGCCTCAAGCTATACTATTATAAAACTGTTGGCTTTTTACATCAGCTGGTACAGAAATGTCAAACCATTACAGATTCAAATTCTGGTACCAAACTCTGAAGGTTTGTCAGAGCATAGATTTTGAGGAGATGTAAGTAATTAAAAAGACATATACAGGAATACTCAACTACTGAGTAACAGGTGGGTTGAGTCTAAAACACATTGAATTTGAAACTTTTTTTAACTTGAAGCCTATAATCCAAGCTGGCACTGATCCAGCATTTTTTCAATCTCTTCTTGCTTAATCATAGAAAAACTATGTATTATATAGACAGACACAAATTGAGATGGCACAGAAATGTATACTTCACATGTCTATATGAAATTTTTATCTCCATGTTGCAGCCAATCTGAAATATTCCCACTTGAAGATGAGTACATTTAAACAGTCAAGCTGGACCTATCCAGGTTCTGAGGATAATTTAGAGGTATTCAAAGCCATAATTTAAAAACCATTAAATTCCTCTCTGACTACTGCTATGGGCTTCCAGCCATATCCTTGAATTGGTTTTTATGCTGGTGAAAGATCAGAACCTGTTTTGCATGCTGAAGTGCTATTAGAAGGTGAATCTATCTACTCTGGTTACAGAAAGTCAGAGTTCACTTGACATTTTCATTACTAATAACCATTTTTCAAAGTAAATTCATACTTGATTTGGTTCTCAGAGGTCCTAAATGGTTGTCAGAATTTGCCCAGGGTTCATCTGGCTATTATTCCCTTGAGCTATTCTTGTTAATGAGTGGATAGATTTCTTCCTTGTGCCATAATATCTAAACCACATAAGGCCAAATACAAAGTACATCTGGGGTGTGTGTGTGTGTAATTGTATCATATCTCAATGGACAGGTACCTTCTCATAAAAACAACAAAAAAAGGAAATCTGTGCATGCAAATTTTGATCAATTTACTCCCGTATTTTACTCATAGATTTAACTGGATGATGAGAAACAAAGTATGAAGACAAATACCTGAATTTTGAATTTAGTTCAATGCAGTCATTTGAGTAAAACCCAATGGATAGTGGGTCATGTATGTACTTGAGGGACGAATGTTCCAGACAGAGAAAATATCAAGAGCAAAGGCCCTGAGGCTAGAGTGGAATGAGCCAAGGGAGGGTACATGGAGAGAAATTAAGAGAGGCTTGCAGGACTTTGTAGACTTTGGCATGAGGTGGAAGGCCATTAGAGGCAGGGTTTTAGCTGAGGCATTTCATAATCAATTTGCTGTGTCAGTTAGACCATAGAACAGCAAAAGTGCAAAAAAGAGATATGAAGAGCTATTAAAAGAGCTGATGGATAAGGGCGGGGGTAGTGGAAATGTTGTGAAAACGTTTAATTCTGGATGTGTTTTGAATGCAGAAACCCTAGAATTTGCTAACTGATGGGATATGGGGTAGAAGAGAAGGTGAGAAGTTAAGAGCAACACCAAGGTTTTGGTTATAAGCAACTGGAAAAGTGAAGCTGGCATTACTTAGTCTTCTTCATCTAATTTCTTCTTTCTATAAACTTTTCAGCCACTGATTTTCATGGAGTTATAAGATACAGCCTCAGTGAATCAAAGGTCATTGTCCCTCAACCACAGGGTGTTGCAAAGCTGTGTCTGGGATTGGCCCTAAAGCACATCCAAATCCCACTCAATCTGATCCAGGTACACTTGGGCACTAGAATCACAGAGGAAGGAGAATGGGGATTGCAGCCCATTTATTTGAATCCCCCAGAAAAGAACTTTCCCTGGGAAAAGAGAGTCATCAGACCAAGGACAGTCAGTCTTTAGCAATAAAAGGGGAGGAAACTTTCAAAATCAGTACCTGCAGTATTTGACCTCTAGGTTAATTCCAGCCCAGATCCTCCATTGACTTCTGTCTGGGTCCAGGCAGAGAAAAGAGTATAAAAACACCAGAAAGAGCAGTTTCACTAATCTTCATAGCGCCCCTGGACTGAGCGTTACTACCCAGTTGGGCCCCACCTGTTGTCCTGTGCCCACTCCTCCCCATCACCCCATAGGGGTTGCTGTTACACACTGAGAAGCACAGGACTCAAGAAGAAGAAAAACCAGTTCAACAGCATTCCCTCATGAGTCCAGGACACCCTGGAAACTCCCGCATGGTGGAATCATGCCTGGGCCAGAGTGCCCATATTCAGGGTGGGAACTACCAATGGAGCACAGAATGTGTACGTCTTCGATTAGGTGGTGATCTCTTAGGCAGGAAAGGGACTACCTGCCCTACTAAGTGAAAGGCAAACTCTGCAAACTCACCAGGAATGAGGCAGGAGCAAAGTAATTCAGGCAAAGGCTTTATTTCATGGAGAAACAGATCCGCCCAGGCAGTGTTTCAAGTGAGAAAGAAACAGCCACCCCAACGTGGCAGGGGATAGGGTTTTTTATGGTTTGGGATTAGGAAATTTGGTGCAAGGATTAGGCAGGTTCTTATTGGCTAGTTTTCAGAAACAGGGCTAAATTAGGAGTTGGCAGCTTTCCATTGGTAAAATTTAAAATTTAAACCCTGCCTTAATTATGCAGGGTTGTAACTGTTGGATGGTGGATATTGAGTATGGAGAGTTTACTGCAAGAATGCATCTGCCTGAAGGTAGAGGTTGAGTAACAGGAGGTTATCGCAAGACGGCAACTGCTGGAGGGTGAAGGAGACGCAGGCTGTTGTGGATTGGGGTGGGAGAGGCTTTCTGAAATTTTTGCCAGGGGTTAGTCACATCATAGGGGAAAAGTCCTGTCCTCATCATGGGGAAGGAGTCCCGTCCCCCAGGCCTAACACTAAGGTTGCCTTAGAGCCCACCACTCCCACTTGGACCTTGGAAGAGACTGGAGGCCAGCCTCAGCCGGAAAGGACCCCAAAGTGGCCATTTTAGGGGCTTAATTTTGGGACAAAAGGAATATTGGAGATCTGTAACCGAGAAATCAGGATCTAAGGGATGATTTAATTACTGAACCATTATATAGATATTCCCTTTTGCTTTCTGGTATATTGGAGTAGAGAGTTGAATACTTGAAATCCCTAAACTATAATTTAGACTGCCCTGATATCTGAAATGATTGTAAAAGTCCTTATCTTGTGCCTTTGTGACTGTAAGAGCTGCTACTGCCTCTATCTGGTCATTTTCCTATAGGGCAAAGGCCCTAATGCTAATCAAGAATTTGAAATCAGCCATTAAACTAGTTTCAGTCCCTTACATTTGTAAATCATACTGGCTAGACTTTGCTATTGAGAGATAACTTGTCTTCCTTCTTAAACCTTTAGTATTGAAATGATAATGATAACAGGGTCTCCTTCTCTACTTAGAGCTTGCCATTTGAAATTGTAATGACCTCCTCTCCCCTTGCTAAAATCCATAAAAACCTTGAAGTCCCTAAACTCAGGTTTAGGATTTTGGGCTGCTAGACCATCTGTTGTCCTACTATGCACCCAGGAATAAACTCTTTCTCTCTTTGAAACCCCAATGAATTAGGAATTGGTTATTGAGCATATTGGGCAAAAGAATCCACTGCCTTTGTCTGGTAACAGATCTATACCAAAAGGGTGGGAGTTTTCCACCTGAAAAACTGAGCTGGGAGTGTATTTATCTCTCTCTTTCTTTTTTTTTTAAAAGTAATTTTTAAAAATATACTACAACTTAAGTGGGGATTAAGTTGCAAAGACAGAGCAGCTACAAGTCAGGGTGGAAGAAAGAGGAGAAAGCAGGCTCAGGGCTCACTTAATCTCTGCTGTGGTCCTAACTGCCAGGGGACACTAAACCCTCAGGGTTCACTCCCTTGGTATAATATATGCCCTGAGACTTAGTAGGCAGGGTCCCTGCCTCCCCCCCCCCCCATCACCTCCAGAATTCCTC
Source organism: Myrmecophaga tridactyla (assembly GCA_004026745.1). Taxonomy (NCBI): domain Eukaryota; kingdom Metazoa; phylum Chordata; class Mammalia; order Pilosa; family Myrmecophagidae; genus Myrmecophaga; species Myrmecophaga tridactyla. The sequence continues at coordinate 16,614 of PVIY010008550.1, forward strand.
CACGTGCCTTCAGGGTCCTAAAATATCTTCATGGCATAGAGGGCTCTTTCTTCCACAAATTGGCAAGTATGGGGGCAGTGCAGGCAGTAAAACTGTGACCAGAACTCATCCACATGGAAGTGTGACTAAGGAATGGCTCCCTGCTGAGAGATTGGGGGAGGTGTGATGGTCATAAGCATGGAAATTGGATTCAGCCAGTTTAAATCCCAACTCCTTTTCCTAGCTTCTAAACATCATTAGGCAAATTATTCAACCCAGCGCAGTGAATCGCAACTCATACCAGACCAACCAATCAGAATCTGTGGGGACTGGACCAGTAATCAATCTGTTTTTAAATCCATCAGGTGATTCCAATGTACAGCTTCTGTTGAGAACCATTTGTTTTCAGGCTCCAGCCCAAGATAACCAAAATAATCTTGAGGGCCTGGGAATTAGCATTTTTAAAACCTCCTCAGGTGAGTGTAAAGTGCAGTTACAGCTGACAATCAAAGACTCTCAGTAATGAGACGATCATACCTACCTCATTAGGTGGTTGCCAGGATTAAATGAGATAATACAGGTAATGCCTGAAGCACAGTGCTTGGTCCTCGATAAATGCTTAATAAATGATGTTATTATTACTATTATTTAAATTATCATTATTGTTGCTGTAATGTTAGCTACCACTGTAAGAATAAAATTAGGTTTAGCTTTCACACGAGATGGCACAGGATGAGAGAAATGTAACTCACTAAACAAAGGGCTGCAAAATGGCTCAGACTGCTCTTACAGGCAGGAGATGACCTCTGATGCAAGCCTACAATTGGTGCCAATTCCTTATATAGGTAAAAACAAATTTAAATAAGTAACAGCCAGGGTCACTGAAATATAAAGCATAATGAAAAGTGGGAACCTTCAGCAAGAAATTTGAATTAGTTAGAATATCCAGATCGGCTGTAACCTTGGAGTATCCAATCAGTGGAGAAACAGGGGAGGGACCCGTGTGCCAGGCTTAGGGTATAAAACCCATGGCATTCTATTGCTTGGTGCGCCAACCACCATATTTTTGTTTATGCCCATTCCTGCAAGATCGTGAATAAATTATTTTCTTTTCCACAATTGGGCAAGTGTTTATTCTCTTTCAGGTATGGCTTTCTCTCTAACATACAGGGGATAAAGGATGGAAAGAGGGAGATAAATACATTCAAGTGGTCAAGTTGGACCTACCATAGCTGGACCATAAATACAAACATAGAGGCATTCTGCAGTGGCCAAATCTAAATCTACCACCTTTGCATATGGTCCTGGAGGGACACCAAACCCCTGATGTGAACATCTTCTCCCCTAAAAGTGACCCCTGCTCTTTGACCATGTTATCAGACAAAAGCTGTGGATTCTTTTGCCCAATGTGCTCAATAATCAATTCCTGAGACACCAGGGTTTCAGAGATAAAGAGTTTATTATTAGAAACATAGTAGGCGAGCAGATGGCCTCGCAGCCCAAAATCTGTCTCTCCGAGTTTAGGGGGTTCTAGATTTTTAAGAAGTTTAGTAAGGAGAGATGAGATCATTTCAAATAGCAAGTTCAGGGCAGAAAAGGAGACTGTTATCATTATCATTTCAATAGGAGAGCATAAACTGAAAGGAGGGGAGGTAGGGCTATCACTTCAATACTAAAGGTGTAAGCCAAAAGGAAGGAAAACAAGTTATGTTTCAATAGCAGAGTCTAGCTGATATGATTTACAAATGTCCGGAGCTGAAGTTAGTTAATGATTGACTTCAAATTCTTCATTTTCATTAGGGCCTTTTCCCTACAAGAAAATGACCAGTTAGAAGAAGTAACAGCTCTTACAGTCATAAAGGCCCAAGATAAAGTCTTTTACAATCATTTCAGATATCAGGGCAGATGAATCATAGTTTAGGGCTTTCAGGCATTCCCCTCTGTCTACTCCAATATCCCAAAAAAGCAGAAAGGAATATGATTCAGTAATCAAAATCATCCCTTAAATCTTAATGTTTTGGTTACAGCCACACCCCACACACCACATCCTGCCATAGTCCATGATGAGGTTCAGGAAGTACAAGTCAGGGAAGAGGATGAGCTGTCTGGGAAAGGGAAGTTTGGAAAAAGATGGTCAAACTGACTTCCTGAGTTTTCCAGGGCTGCCATGACAAAGTACACAGACTAGTTGCCTTTAGCCACAGGGATTTATTGTCTCACAGTTCTGAAGACTAGAGGAAGTCCAAAACCAAGGTGTCAGCCAGGCCATGCTTTCTCTGGGCTTGCCAGCAATCCATCCCTCAAATCTCTGCTGACTCCCCCATCTGCTTCCTACTGACTGTGTCCAGATTTCTTTTGCTTCTCAGGACTCCATTCATACTGGATTAAAACCCACTCTGATTCAGTATGGCCTCATCTTAACCAATCACATCTTCAAAGATCCTATTAACAAATGAATTCACATCTACAGTATCCAGGGTTAAGACTTGAACCCTGAATCTATAGCACAGACTATATATTATTTGACTGCATAAGTAGCCTCCCCACTCACCCCTGTGTATACTGCAGTAGAATTGAATTAGAAGACATGGTGCATGTGTACAAGACCCATCCCACAGCTGCACTTCATACTTGAAAGTGAGTCCTGAATGGGATTTACAAAAGGACAAGAGAACAGAAGTCACCTGGAAGATATGGGATGGGCACCAGCCTCCTTCCTCCACCAGTGACAGGCAGATTAAGTGGCAGCTCTGAGTTTCACCTTCCCATCCCTTCTTGTTAGCATGTCTGTGTCTCCTTGTGTGCTGGTTTGGAAGGATGTATGTCCCCTAGAAAAGTCATGTTTTAATCTAAATCCCATTTCATAAAGCAGAATAATCCCTATTCAATACTGTATTCTTGGAACTGTAATCAGATCATCTCCCCTGGAGATGTGATTTAATCAAGAGTGGTTGTTAAACTGGATTAGGTAAGAACATGTCTCCACCCATTTGGGTGGGTCTTGATAAGTTTCTGGAGTCCTTTAAAAAAGGAAACATTTTGGAGAATGAAAGAGATTTCTGAGAGAGCAGAATGACATAGCCATGAGAAGCAGAGTCCACCAGCCAGCAATCTTTGGAGATGAAGAAGGAAAATGCCTCCCGGGGAACTTCATGAAACAGGAAGCCAAGTGTAGAAGCTAGCAGGTGATGCCATGTTTGCCATGTGCCCTTCCAGATGAGAGAGGAACTCTGACTGTGTTCACCATGTGCCCTTCCACTTGAGAAAGAAATCCTGAACTTCATCGGCCTCCTTGAACCAAGGTATCTTTCCCTGGAGGCCTTAGATTGGACATTTCTATTGACTTGTTTTAATTGGGACATTTTCTTGGCCTTAGAACTGTAAACTAGCAACTCATTAAATTCCTCTTTTTAAAAGCCATTCCATATCTGGTATATTGCATTCCAGCAGCAAGCAAACTAGAACACCTTGAAATACAATAGAGCTACCACCTTCCAATTATTGTTTGCTTGGACAACATACATAACCTCTCTGAACCTCGGCACCACATTCTCAAATTAGGCCAATAATACCTTACTCTGAAGTCTGCTTGTGAGAAAGAAATGAAGGAGGCATGTCATACAGCATCTGGTAGAACCTCCAAAAGCACTAACTTTCTGGGATTGGACATTTTTCAATGGACCAGTTTTTTGTATCCATGCCTGAAGCCACCTTTATGGACCAACAAAGGGGGCCATTCTTAAGTAGAGTAAATTCTTAAGGAAGGAACTGATTTGTCCTGCTTTGTCTGGTGGCCTCATGTAAAGAAAGCCTTTCTATGGAGAAGTCACCTTCTTGGCCTCAAGGCCTTAGTTCTTTAAGCACGTGGGCTCAAATTGAAGCTATCTGAAAGGCCCATTGCATCCCATCAAATCCTGCCCTGCAAACATAGGGGGGCTTTCCTTTAATGGCTGCTCAGTAGGCGATTGCTAGGAATTAATTCAGTGGAGAAGATAATCAATAGATAGGCCACTGAGAGTGGTCCATTAAGGCAGAACTGCTCTTCTTTTCAGGTGTGATAAATCGTGCATTTAAAGTATTCAATACTATAATAGAGGTTGTAATTAAGTGAGGCAACTTGGCATCTTAATAACTGCATGCTTGAAAAGATTTAAACTTCAGACTGAGACGCAGAGAAACATTCATAATCCCTCGAATGGGTTTGCTTTCTATAAGGAGAAAATAATGTTTGCTCTTCTCCTGAGAAGTTGACAGGGCAGATCTGTCCCCAGATCTTTACAGAGTTAAAAGTAAGCGGTGACTTTCAGCTCCTGCCACAGTGTCTTTTGTTCTAGGTATCTTTCAGCTAGCTTAATCATTACCATATTCGAAGTGGGAAGAACTAGGCAGGAGCAGGAAGAGAGGCCTAAGGGAATGCAGTCCAGGGAGTAGGTAGCCCCAACAGTATGCAAATCACTTAGCAATATACAAATGACTTTGCAGAAATTTGATCTGGTTTCCCAGATCAAATAATTCCCATTTCTGTTACTGATTATTAAAAGAGAAGCACTTTGTCCTTCCACTGTATGTCCTTTTACCCTACCCCGTCCTTTCCTGAATTTGCACTTGTATACACACACACACACACACACACACACATACACTTAAAATTTGATTTCCCCCCTCCCCGATGGGATTTGAGTAAAATGAAACAGAAATGTAAACTTCAAATGTCTGTTATAATTACAAATCTTCTATTCAGCAGTTTGTGAAACAGATGCCTTTTCAAATTCCATCCAGAAGATGTGTATAAATTGCTGGTCATTTGAAAATGGATGCTCACATTGTCAGATATCTTCCCAAGGCTTAGAATTGTGAGTCTAAGAAAAGACTTGGGCAGGACAAAGAAAGAAAGTACTTTCATTCTCATACGTCTTTGAGCACTCGCTGCATTTGATCATAATATGTGGGCAGTGTTTATGGGAAAAATCACATATCAATCAGATAGTTTAGTCATAAGAAATATTTAAGCCCTAAAGACAAAAAGTAAGCCTGCCAAAGAGCAGCTGAACTCACTCTCTGTCACCCCACCCCAACTCAATTCCAATGCCAATGTGCAAATATTATTCCAAATTCTGAACATTATGTTTAGGAATCTCTAGTGGAGATCACAGATTTCAAAGCTGTGAAAGAAAATGTTTGTGGAGAGCATAGGGAAACTTTTAAGCTTAAAACTGTTATAAGGTCTGACTTCATCTTAGATGAAAGCATCTTGCTTTATGTGCTGGTGAGAAGATATACATAAGGGGCATTCTTCTCCCCTCTCTGCCAAACAGTGCTGTCCCAAGAGGCAGAGGGGAGAAGAGTCTTCTCAAGCCTTCTCCTGGATCCCACCCTTCTCTGAGGTGGCCAGGATGAAGTAAGTTTAATCATGCTGTTGGAGATGGAATCATGTCCCTGGTCAAGACTTGTTTAAGCCCTAACTCCTCCTCCCTCATGTAGATGTTAAGGATTATAAAATGGCCACCTGCATTGGGCACTGCTGGGAACAGACCCCTTTCCAAGAAGGACTTTTCTAGAGTACAAAACAATTTGCTTGCAGGAGGGGTTTTCCAAGAAAATGAAACGAAACCTACAGGGTTGCTAATAAGCAACACATGGTGATAAAACTAGTTTCTGTCTAGTAAAGAGAGCTTATCAGAATGGACCAACATACCATACTAATCAATGCATATCTGCTCCCCACTTTGTAAGACCTCCCCACCTTGTGAAATGGAAACTTAATGCCGTCCAATGAGAACACTTCCTTACTTGCTCCACATTCACCCTATATGAGCGTCCCTTTTCTGCTGCCTTGGTGCAGCTCCCTTCTACCTTCTGGATGGGATGCTGCCTAGTTCATAAATTGATCAATAAAGCTGTGAGATCCTAAATTACATGAAACTTTTTTTTGTCTTTACAGAACCCATTAGTAAACAGATCTTTGAGGATGTTGTTATTAGTTAAGGTACTGACTCATTTGTCAATAGGATCTTTGAAGATTCTGTTTAGATGGGGCCAAATAGAGTCAGAGTGGGTCTTAATACACATGACTAAAGGCCTTAGAGACAAAGGACATTGGACACAGAAGTAGAAACCTGAAATAGGAGAAGCCAGAGAATTAGACAGATTCCCAGGTGACAGAGGAACCCCAGGGATTGCCACATGTCAGCCACAGAATGCTAGAGACTGGGAGAAAGCAAGACCTGTCGAGACCTTGATTTGGGATTTCTTGCCTCCAAAACCATGAGATAACAAATTCTTGTTCAAGTCAACCAGTCTGTGGTATCTATCACACAGCCCTGGCAAATCAGGACATGTTAACATAATGATAGAGATAAACAGAGCAAGTCCTGCACTTTATGTAAAGTTCAAGTCCTGCATGGGGGGGAGTGGAGGGTATGGTGCATGACCCAGGAATCAAACCTGGCTCTCCCGCATGGAAAGTGAGCATTCTACCATTGAACCACCTGTGCACCAAGTCTCGCAATTTTGTATAAAATGTATTACCTGACCAATGTATACTGGGCATTTCTCTCTTTAGAGTGATAGAAGCCAAAGGAAACAAAAAGGATGCTTCCTGCAGGGCTGCCTTCATGCAAAGTAGAAAAAGGTGACTCCTGTGGGACACGGCTTGGTCAAGAGTCCAAGGTACCCCCAAAACGTACCTTTTCCCTTGCTAAACAAAGCCACATGCCAGGAAGGGCTCAGTGTGGGTGAGGGGAACTATGGTGGGGGTTCAGGCCTCACTTGTCCCCTTAGCTAGGTTCCCTGGTGGTGGCTCTGACTTGCCCACATTGTACTTGAGATTAGTAGGAGGATCCCCAGGGCTGGGATGATGTGAGTGGAGCATTGTGAGCCACAGACAGTGGTCAGGCAAGCCTTGGCCAGGGTGAAGAGGTGAGAGTCAGGCATCTAAATCATTTCTAGAGCTCCCTAAGCATTCACATACCTAGACTTACCCAGAATTTATGCATGTATAACCCAGGAAACATAGAACTGCATAGGTGATGTATTATTATTTCATTCCCAAATTGGGAGGTCATGATTAGCAATTTTTTTAAGGACTAAGTATTGCCGATCCAGGAGCCTTGGCAGCCAGGAAAGGCCTGGGGTGGTGATTATAGTTGGGTGAAGGCTTCTGCCCCCTTTGAAGTCAAAGCACCTCAACTCAGGACACTTTCCCAAACCCACCCTAGCCAGGCTTTGTCATTACCATTGTTGAGCTAATAAGAATCCAGCTCCTTGTAACCTCATTCATTCATTCAACAAATATTTATTGAGTGCTCAGAGTGCGGCAAGCAAGGTGTTAGGTGCTGGGGATGTAGTGCTGAATGAGAAAGGCATTGGTCCTGCCTTATAGAGTTTAAAGTCTAGCAGGGGAAACAGACCCTAAATAAATAATTATACAAGTGATATTTAATTTTAATTGGGTTAAGTGCTATGCCAGCATCTTCCGAGGGTTTGGCCATGCATGGGGCTCTTTCCTAAAGTAACTCAGACTTAGTTTGGAAATTATAAAAGTGTGGATAAGGTCAGAAGGGACTTGAAAGACCACCTCGTACCCCATCCCTCTCACCCTTAATTCACAGGTGAGTACACTGACATATAGAACCAGGATGACACCATATGCTAGAGGGGAGAAATTTGTGCCCTAACAGCCTCTTACTGATTAAAGTAGTGGATAGTAAGAAACAGAGGGGTGGAAAAGTCTCAAATCACAATGACTGCATTTTTCATCTTGGAATGCATTTCTGCACAGCATATAAAATCTAAGTGTGGCAGAAGTCCTGAGAATCTCCTGTAAACAAAATGATGAAACAGTAAAATAATGGCCTGCCTCAGGAGTTGCTGGGAAGCTGTCCAATATCTCCACCCTGGCCCTTGCTCAGTTCTTCTGCAAAGCCTGCATCTTCCTGGGAAATAAAGATTTCTAGGATTTAGAATGACAGAAGACCTTTTCTTTGCCCTACCTCTTTCTCAGAGGCATGGAAATCTCATTCAGGCAAAACAGACAGGGAGGGTGTTTTATTTCAATCAAGTTAGAATCCAACTGACTTAGAGGAAACTATTACTAGTGAGTATCCAGAGTGTCGCCAAAAGAAATACCTCAGTGCTTACTTTGAGTGGACTCCATCTTCCATACAGTGACTCCTTGTTTAGGGCTGTCTGGGAAACCCCCTTGAGGGCTGGCTTGTGACTTCTGGCAGGAAATTTCATAATGCTTTCCCTTGATGATTTCCAGAGGCCGCTCGTTAGGCTGGGTACTTTTGTAAACACGTTGTTCAAAAGTGATGATTTAGATTGAGCATTGGTGAGAATTGTCTGAAAATATTCTGAGGACTTTAACGTAATGGTTAAAATCAGGTCAAACAATGATATTTGGTATAAGGGGAAATACTCTCCATCGCAACCTACAGACCATTGTCACAGTAACAGGCGTACCTCAGCAATACTCAGGTCCGAATATTGCAGGGATATAAAGGGTATGGGGTGTTAGGGTTTTCTTTTTTTATATCTATCTTTATTTTCCTTTTTGGAGCAATGAAAATGGTTTAAAATTGAATGTGATGATGACTGCACAACTATGTAATGACACTGAGGCACTGATTGTATACTTTGGTTGGATTATATGGTATGTGAATATGTCTCAATAAGCACTGCAGCTTAAAAAAAAGGTGGGGGAAGGTATTGTCACAATCCCAGCAAAGCTTATGCTGGTAGGAATATCTAAAATACATAAATTGTTTAGACTGTGAACATTGTGTATTAAAATGATGTGAATTTGGATCATTTCTCCTGGAATTTACTCTCTGGCTCTGTCTACAGACACCCAACCTCACAGTTTCACTCTATCAATAGAGATACTGGCTTTCAAGAAAATGGGGTGGTTGGAATGAGAGGCACTGAAGAGACAGGTTTCAAGTCTCTGTCTCCTGAGTGAGGCTGTGTTTTCTGTAGCCCCATGACTGCTCAGGCACTTTGCTGCCACTAAGAGAACGCACCCAAGAAGTCAATCTTCCTATTTCTTCTCCATGGACCAGTTGATGACCTAGAGGATGCAGCAATAAACTCTTTCCTTCTCCACCCACCCCAATAGGGCTTAATGGTGCATACTTAGACTGAAAAGAAGTTTGCAGTTAAGGCAGGAACACCCAAGGTCCAATTAGAAATATGAAAGATTTTGAAAAGGGTAGAAAACCCACAATTACTGTCTAGATTATCACCACCTTTCATTGCCTTTGAGTTATTCTATAACTCTGTAAACTGCAGAAACATATTAATCTTGTAAATGATTCTTATCCATTGAAATGCAAATGAACTGTGTCTACTGGAATGCAATTGATTATTGCTCTGAGGATACTGAAGTTTTTTATTTGTTAAGCAAGTTCATTTCAGCATTCCTGATTGCCTACATATGCGTCAGCACTTTGGATTCTCCGCTGAAGCAGCTGTAACATCTTAATGGTTTTCTCATTAATTAATGAATTGATAAAATCTTTGACATATATTATAAACATATAAGTGCCATGATTTAAACTATCTAAAATGTATTAGCCTTTAAAATTCATGTAAACTGTGTCTCATGCAATACATCAGTGGAAATATTTCTGACTGGATTGTGATGACCATAACATAGAAGGTTGTAACAAGTTCACCTAAGATGATGACGGAGAAGAATATTCGTGAAATAACTGAAAAACTTAATTAAAAACAATCTATCAAATCTTGAGTTCTGGCATACAGAAAAGGTGGCTATAGTAGCTGAGTCTTCAGATTAAGGCAATGGGAACCCTGCCCTGACTGGGTCTTCTGATCATCACTTCCCATGTCATAAACACCCAGTTGAGTGTTTACAAGCCTTCAAAAAGCACCCCAACACAAGGCAACTTTAAGGACTACTTCTCATCTCAGAATTATGTGAGCATTAACTGTGGCCTGCTCAAGAGTGCAGACCCTCACGCAAACCAGAGAAGGCTTCTTCTTAAATAAAAATAAGCCAAGAAGGAAACAGAGTCTTGACTGGACATATGCTCCTTTTTGCTCTGTCATCTTGTCTTTATTTTTATTCACCAGAATTGGAAAGATTGGGAAAAAAAAGATGCAATTATCCCAAAATTTAAAGAAGCTATGAGCCTCTGCATTTAGTTTTGGTTTATTCTTAAGGTTTGAAGCTATGTACCCTAGAAAAACATGTCCTTAAAGTTAATCCATTCATGTGGATGTGAACCCATTGCACATAGGAACTTCTGATAAGATTCCTTCAGCTAAGGTGTGGCCCAGTTCAATCAGGACGAATCTTAATCCTATTCCTGGAGTCCTTTCTAAGCAGAATGAAATTCAGACAGAGAGACAGAGAGAGAAAGCAACAGGAAGCAGCCAGAAGCTGGAAGTCAAAAGATTCCAGAGGAGAAAGGAGAAGCCACCATGCAACAGAAAAGCCAAGGACCAAGGCTCACTGGCAGCCAGCCCCAGAACACCCCCAAATACCGCAGCATTCTGGGAGAAAGCACTGCCTTGATAATGCCTTGATTTTGGACTTCTTCTAGCCTCAAAACTGTGAGCCAATAAATTTCTGTTGTTAAGCCAACCTATTGCATGGTATTTGATTTGGCAGCCAAGAAACTAAAACACTTGGCTTTAGGAAAAACCTACTTACAATGGAGAAAATGTAAGAATTCTCGCTTTAAGTTTTGATGTTCAAACCCAAGTCACACATTACTCATTACGCAGAAGAAAAAAAGATTATTAAACAGTATGATCTTATTTTTATTTAAATACAAATTTATATATTTTTTTTGATGGGGGGGATGCATGGTCCAGGAATTAAACCTAGGTCTCCTGCATGGAAGTTGTGCATTCTACCACTGAACCATCCGTGCACCCCATTTTAATATATTTATATATTTTAAAGAGGTCTATCTTAACTATTTCTGGGTGGTGAAATTACATGTAATTTTTCTTGTTTTTAACTTTTTGTTAACTGGATTTTCTAAATTTCCCATAATAAATCTGAGTTACAACTAAACATGAGAAAAATGTAAATAGCTATACTGAATTTAGTCTTTAAACTATTAGACAGACTCTTTAAGGTAGCAAGAAAGAAGACCTACATGGGTTAACTTGGGTGATGCATTGTTGTATTTTTCATAAAATGAGAGACATCACAGGAAGCTGTCTTCTCAGCCAGACTCATCACTCCAGATCCAGAGCTTCAAAGATTGGAGTGTACAGCAGGCCTCCATAAAAATTAGCTCAGTTAAACAGTGTAAGGCAACTGCAGCCCAAGGAAATGGTTGGTGTTATGACTCAGAGTTTAACAGGGATCCATGATTTTTGAACAAGAGAAAAATTCTTTTCATGTTGTGCTCACCTTCAGGCCAATGTTACTCTCTTCTGGCCAATGAAGGATATCAAACCTTTTCACATATCGCAAAGTTCAGAGAGAGTTGAAGTTCAGGGACAGAGAGAGATTGAGGATTTTTATATTCAATATAAAAATTCCTAGAATTAATAAAATCACTAATTTGAAACAAACTAATATCTGAGTGAAAACAGAATAGAATAGATTAACAAAACATGCAGAGTCAGGGTAATTATCATTCAGAAAGGACAGGAACAGAGATATTTTACTATTTCTTGGAAGGAGAGGAAATGGATTTAAATGAAATGTTTAAATTAGCACCTTACCTCATATCTGACGTTGAATAGTCCGTAAGTGTGTCCCCAGTAGGGTGAAAGTTATACACAAGCTGAAATTTCAGAGATGTCTAATAGACTTGAGGGTAAACTTCAAGCAGTTGTTCACATAAGGTACCAAGGAGCCTCATGGCAAGGAGAATGATTGGACATGTTGAAAATGACTACTGAGGCTTAGAGCTAAATACCCAAGCCAGAGGAGAATAATGTTTACTTTTTAAAACCCTCCCTTCCTCTGGCTCTAGTAATAGGGCAAAAGTTCCCTCCAAGCAAGAACAGGAGATGTGATGGTAAAAGCTGTCTTATGTTTGGAAGTTCAGCCCCATCTGGATCAGTTTCATAAGCTGTGGACAAAGAGGGCTGTATAACAAAGAGCAAATGATAGTAACAATGATAATAAAGAAATACGTGAACCAAAAATTCTAAAAGTACAAGAAAGCACTACCTTGAAACCGTAAATTACACTTTGGAGGGTCATTTCTACCATTTCATTTCAGAAAGAGGCATTTGGCATGGAAAGGAGAGTAAAAAATAGTGGCATATTGGAAGAAGGCATGTGTGATGGTTATGTTCATGTGTCAATTTGGTCAGGTCAGGGTACCCAGTTGTCTGATTAAGCAAGTGCTGGCCTAACCATTACTGTGAAGACATTTTGTGAACTGAAATCATTGCATCTATGACTGATTACATCTATGATCAACTAAGGGGCATGTCTTCCACGATGAGAGAATCCAATCAGTTGAGGACTTTTAAGGGAGAGGTGACAACTTCAGCAATCAGAAGATAACTTTCATCTCTACTTCAGTCAGCCAGCCTCTCCTGGGAGTTCACCAAAGACCTACATCGTTGCTGCAAGCTCATAGCCTGCCCTATGGATTTTGGATTTGTGCATCACTACAGTTGCATGAGACACTTTTATAAAACTTCATGTTTACAGATATCTCCTGTTCATTCTGTTTCCCTAGAGAACCCTGACCAATAGAGCTTTGGTACCAGGAGTGGTTCTTGAGAAACAGAACCTTAAAAATGTATTTCTGCAATTGGTTTTATACTCTGATTAGATTCAAAGGCACTAATAACTCTATTTCCAATAATCAAGATGGCATTTACAGTCAATGGTGTGAGTTGGCAATACAGATAAAGAAAATATCACCATTTGATTACCTTAATCATATTCTTATATGAGGCAAAGCTCTAGGTGACAGTATTTTTGACACCTTAACAGAGTTTTGTGAAGTTAAGAGGTATAATGATATTTTCTGGCTGTTCTGAGGTAAGCTGGATACAATTATGAAAGAAAGGGATGAGCTGAAGTCTTCATATGTACAACTTAAATGCTGTATGACAAATATAAAAATTTTTATGTATGCCCTGGAAGAAAATCTTATTTCCTAGGGTCGCAGATTTGAGATTTCTGAAAAACAGACCTTAGTTTCTTTGTACGAATAGCAGATTTACAACATAAACTAAATTCTCAAACTCTCAAGGTTAAAGTTAAAGTAAGGGCATTGATTGGAAAAAATGGGATCCTGAAAATTGGGATGAGGAATATGGATTTATAATGATGGCAGTGAGGACATTGAAACTCTGGATTCTGCTGAGTCTTTGCCTGATAAACCAGTAATGGTCTTCCTTAAGAAAACAGCCACCCAATCTCCAGCTTAACCTAAGGAAACAGCTTCCTATCCTCCAGTCTGCCCAGAGGAGTCTGTCACCCCATTTCCACTTAAAGAGATTAACCCTTCAGTGCCTGCTAAACCTGTAAGCACTTTCCTTTGAAACAACCCTTTTCTGTCTGGAGAGATTAATCCTTTCTCCTCAGATGAAACTGCAAGGGAATTCTCAGAGGTCATTGCCTTGAGAGATACTTCTAATTCTTTTCATTACCCACCTCACAACCCCTGTTTTCTTAAAGTCCTATAACTATACTAAAGTTCCAACAGGCCCCAATAGGTGAGGTACAAAGCATGACTCGTGAGGTGATATGCTATACTTCAAAAGAACTGCATGAGTTTCCCAATTTATATAGTCAGAAATCAAGGGGAATATATGTGGGAATGGATATTAAGAGTGTGGGTTAATGGTGAAAGGAATATAAAGTTATATCAGGCTGAATTTGTTGATATGCACCCACTAAGCAGAGATTCGGCATTCAGTGTTATAGCTTGAGGGGTTGAAAAGGGCATTAACAGTTTGTTTGGTGGTTGGCTGAAACATGGAATAAAAGGTGGCTGACATTATCTGAGGTCAAAATGCCAGAACTGCCCTGGTATAATGTAGATTACAGGATCCAAAGACAGAGATTGGAATGCTGGAGTGGATTTATCATGGAAGATCTAGAAATATCCAGAGGACATACTTTTTACCAGAATCTTGAGGAATAAATTTATGAGACTAGCTCCATCATCCTTGAAGAGCTCTGCAGTCACCTTTCTTTATAGGTTAGATGTTACTGTGGGAACTGCTGTCATAGAGCTGGAATCATTAAACATAATGGGGATGACTGGATCCCGAGTTGGCAGAAGCCACGTGGCTGCAGTTAATCACCAAGGACAAGGTCAGCGTGGTTACCATAAGGGACTGTAGACATAAAACAGCAGTCAAAATAATCTGACTTGCAAAGACTTATAGTGTTAGCTGGTAGATCATAGGGTACTTCGGAGTGAAATAGATGGACAGTCTACTAAATTCTTGTTTGATCTGTATAAGCAGAAGAGTTCTAGGTCAAGTGAACAAAAGTCTAACTTGAATTATAAAAACAGAGAGTCATGGGCCATTAATTAATTCCCAGATTTGAGACAGTTTACAGACACAGAGTCCCTTGAATGAAGGGTAGGCCAGGTACATTTGGGGAAAGACACTGCTACAATGCCAAAAATTTATACTGTTAATCTTCCTTCCAGCCTTCCCTGAGGAGAGTCACACCATTTTACCAGTATCCCTGTGTACTGGGGAAAAGGAAATGATCAGGTATTTCAGGGATTATTAAATACCAGGTCAAGAGCAACATTAATTCAAGGAGACAAAAAACATCACTCTTGTCCAACAGTCAGAGCAGAGACTTATGGAGATCAGGTGATCAATGGAGATTTGGCTCAGGTGCATCTTACACTGGGTCTGGTGGATCCCCAGGCCCATTCTGTGTTTTTTCTACCAGTTTTGGAATGTACAACTTGAATAGACATAGTAAACAATTGGCAGAATCCCCACATTGGTTCCCTGACTTGTGGAGTGAGGGCCCTTATGGTAGGAAAGACCAAGTAAAAGCCAATAGAACTTCCCCTATCTAGCAAAATAGTAAATCAGAAGCAATATTGGATTCCTTGAGGGATTTCTGGGATTACAGTCACTCTTAGGGACTTGAAGTATTAGTGATTCCCATCACATCCTCATTCAACTCTCCTATTTGGCCTGTGCAGAAAAAGATGGGTCTTGGCGGATGACAGTGGATTATTGTAAACTTAACCAGGTAGGGACTCCAATTGCAGCTACAGTACCAAGTGTGGTATCACTGCTTGAGCAAATCAACCTGGTATGCAGTATTGATCTGGCAAATGCCTTTTTCTCAATTGCTGTTAGTAAGGACCACCAGGAACAGTTTGCTTTCAGCTGGCAAGGCCAGCAGTATACCTGCTCTGTCCTACCTCATGGATATATCAGCTCCCCAGCACTATATCATAATTTCATCCACTGGGATCTTGACCATTTCTTCCTCCATACAAGATATCACAGTGGTTCATTATATTGTTGATATCATATTGATTGGAACTAGTGAGCAAGAAGTAGCAACTGTTCTAGGGCTCTTGGTAAGGCATTTGCATGGCAGAGGTT
Organism: Myrmecophaga tridactyla; assembly: GCA_004026745.1. Classification (NCBI taxonomy): domain Eukaryota; kingdom Metazoa; phylum Chordata; class Mammalia; order Pilosa; family Myrmecophagidae; genus Myrmecophaga; species Myrmecophaga tridactyla. Next base: position 32,142 of record PVIY010008550.1, read on the forward strand.
AGGAGATAAATCCAACAAAAATACAGGGACCTTCCACCTCAGTGAAATTTCTAGGTGTCCAGTGGTGTGGGGCATGTTGAGATATCCCTTCTAAGGTAAAGGATAAATCCTTCCTACAACCAGAAAAGAAGCACAATCCTTACATGGTCTCTTTGGATTTTAGAGACAACATATTCTTCATTTGGGTGTGCTACTCAGACCCATTTTCCTAGTAGCCAAAAATGCTGCTAGTTTTGAGTGGGGAGCAGAAGAAAAGGAGGCTCTGCAATAGGTCTAGGCTTCTGTGCAAGCTGCTTTGCCACTTGGACCATATGATACAGCAGATCCAATGGTGCTTGAAGTGTCAGTGGTAAATTGAGAAGCAGTCTGGAGACTTTGGCAGGCCCCTATAAGAGAATCACAAGGCAGGCCCGTAGGAATTTGGAGTTAAGCCTTGCCATCCTCTGAAGATAATTACTCTCCTTTTGAGAAGCAGGTTTTGGCTTGCTACTGGGTCCTAGCAGAGACTGAATGCTTAACCAACGGCCACCAAATTATCATGAGACCTGAGTTGCCTATGATGAGCTGGGTGTTGTCTGACCCACCAAGCCTTGAAGTTGGGTGTACACAGCAGCACTCCATCATAAAATGGAAATGGTATGTATGACATAGGGCTTGAGCAGGTCCTGAAGGCATAAGTAATACATGAGGAAGTGGCCCAATGTCCGTGGCCCCCACTCCTGCCACATTACCTTCTCTTTCTCAGCCCAGAGTTATGACTCCTTGGGGAGTTCTTCACAATCAACTGACTGACAAAATGAAAACTCAGGCCTGGTTTACAGGTGGTTCTGCAAGATGTGCAATGATATAGTTAGTAAGCTGCCAGAATGCAATATACCAGAAACAGAATGGCTTTTAAAAAGGAAAATTTATTAAGTTGCAAGTTTACACTTCTAAGGCTGTGAAAAGGTCCAAATTAAGGCAAGGCTATAAAAATGTCCAAATTAAGGCAACCAAAGAAGGATACTTTGGTTCAAGAAGGCTGAGGACATTCAGGGTTTCTCTCAGCTGGAAAGGCACATGGTAACATCTGGTAGTTTTCTCTCTAGGTTTTTTCAATGGCTTCCCTGGGGCTCTGTCTGTTCTGTTGGCTATGTTGATTTGGGTGCTTCTAAAGCTTTTTCCAAAATGGTTCCCTCTTAAGGTTCCAGTAAGCAATCCCACCTTGAATGAGAGGAGACATATCTCCATGGAAACGATCTAATCAAAAGTGACCACCCACAATTGGATGAGTCCATCTCCATGGAAACAATCAGAAAGGTCACAACCAGCAATATTGAATGATGATTAAAGGACATGGCTTTTCTTGGCTACATAATACCTTCAAACCAGTACATGCAGTTACCACCCAAAAGTGGACAGCTGCAACACTGCAGCCCCTTTCTGGGATGTCCTTGAAGAACAGTTGTGGAGGGAAATCCTCCCAGTAGGCAGAACCTTAAGCTGTGTACCTGGTTGCTCATTTAGCTTGGAAGGAGAACTGGGCAGAAGTGCATTTTTATACTGACTCATAGGTTGTTGCTAATGATTTGGCTGGATGGTCATGGACCTGGAAGGAGCATGATTGGAAAATTAGCTACAAAGAGGTCTGGGGAAGAGGTATGTGGATATATTTTTCTGAGTGTGCAAAAACCATGAAGATATTTGCATACCATATGAATGTGCACCACAGAGTGACTTCAGCAGAGGAAGGTTTTGATAATCAAGTGGATAAGATGACCTGTCTGTGGATACGAGCCACTCTCTTTCCCCAGTCAATCCTGTCATTGCCCAATAGGCTCATGAACAAAGTGGTTATGGTGGTAGGGATGGAGGTTATGCATGGGCTCAGCAATATGGACTTCCACTCACCAAGGACAACCTGGTCACAGTCACTGTTAAGTGCCCAATCTGCCAGCATCAGAGACCCACATTCAGCCCCCAATATGACACCATTCCCTAAGGTGATTAGCCTGTTACTTGGTGGCAGGTTGATTATACTGGAGCATTTCCATTTTGAAAGGGGCAGTGATTTGTTCTAATTGGAATAGACATATATTCCAGATATGAGTATGCTTTCCCTGAATGTGATGCTTCTGCAAAAACTACCATCTGGGGACTTATATAATGCCTTATCTACTCTCATGGTATTTTGCACAGCATTGTTTCTGATCAAGGAAACTACTTCACAGGAACTGAAGTGTAGGAATGGGCACATGCTCATGGAATTCTCTTGTCTTGCCATGTTTCCCATCATCCAGAGGCAGCTGGGTTGATAGAATAGTGGAATGGCTTTTTGAAATCTCAATTATGGCACCAACTAGGTGGCAATACCTTGCGGGGTTGGGGCAATGTTCTCTAGGAGGCTGTGTGTTCTCTGAATTGGAGTCAAATTTATGGTCCTGTTTCTCCCATAACCAGGATTCATGGGGGCAGAGATGAAGGGGTGAAAATGGGATCACCCTTAGTGATATACTAGAAAGATTTTTGCTTCCTGTCCTTGCAAACTTAAACTCTGCTGGTCTACAGGCCTTAGTTCCAAAAGGAGGAATGTTCCCATCAGAAGACACAACAAGATTCCATTGAAGTGAAATTAAGACTGCCACCTGGCCACTATAGGCTTCTCATGCCTCTGAATCAACAGGCAAGGAAGGGGATTACTGTACTGGCTGGGATGATTGATCCTTATCAAGGGGATACAACTGCAACTACACAATGGAGGCAAAGAGCTTCCTGGAATACAGGAGATCCCCTAGAGCATCTCTTTGATTAAAGTCAATGGAAAACTGCAACAACCAAATCCAGGAAAGACTACCAAAGGCCTAGAGATTTCATGAGAAAAGGTTTGGGTCACCCCACCTGGCAAACAACCACGGCTAGCTGAAATGCTTGATGAGGGTAAAAGGAACAAGGAATGGGTAGTGGAAGAAAGTAGTGATAAAAATGAACTATGATCACATGACCAGTTACAGAAAACAGGATTGTAATGGTATAAACATTTCTTCTTTGCTTTGGTAAGAGTATGTTTGTATTTGTACATAAAGCAAATATCTTTGTTTTCTTCTTTATCTTATCCCCTTATCATAAGACATAAGTGGTATTGTTCATGTTGTAGTACTTAAGTTATAAAATATCAAGTTTAAGAATGAATGTTACCTAAGGACTTGTACCCTATTCTGGAGAGATTTAGTGCATTTCTAGTTGTACACAGTATTGTTGAGTATTGTTTGGTAAAAAATATGTCTACTATTGTGTTTTATTTAGAGATAAATTATGGCTTAAGGTGATGTGTATAAATGCTAGGTTGGCAAGGTATGGACTGTGATGGTGAGGTTCATGTGTCATCTTGGCCAGGTGATGGTGCCTAGATGTCTGGTCAAGCAAGCACTGTCCTAATTGTTACTGCAAGGATATTTTGAGGACTTAAATCATTAGTACATTGATTGCATCTATGGCTGATACATCTAAGATCAACTAAGGAGTGTGTCTTCTGCAAGGAGCAAATTAATCAGCTGGATTTAATCCAATCTGTTGAAGACTTTTAAGAGAGAGGTGACAATTTCGGCAATCAGAAGAGAGAACTTTCATTTTTACTTCAGGCAGCAAACCTCTCCTGGGGATTCTTCAAAGACCGTCATCCTTGTTGCAAGCTCATGGCCTGCTCTATGGAACTTGGATTCATTCATCCCCACAGTTGCATGAGACACTTTTATAAAGTACCATATTTACCGATATCTTCTGATGGTTCTGTTTCCCTCAAGAACCTTGACTAATATAGAATTTTTAATGATATGGGTTGTAGAGAAAAATGGGGCCACATGAATGCTGCAGTGGATATCTGCGACTATAAGGGAATTGTTTCTCTAACCAATGGCATGAGCATGGTAGACAAGTAGCCATCCTTGGCAGTGGTAGAGAATGTTCACACACACACACATATTTGTGTGGGTTTGCCCTGGACTCTAAGAGAGGATTGGGAGGGGTAAAGATCATGGAAATATATATGGAAACAAACCAGGGAGTTATTTGTTTAATTCTCTTACAAAGACATAATTGTGGTATGGTCTGGGGAAACACCTTTTCACCTACTGACTTTCTTAATTCTCAAATGATATATTCTGTTTTATTTCATAAATTGTGTAATAAAATGACCTCTTTTAGTATTGTTAAATATCTTAACTGGATATATCCAATAGAAAATCCCTGTGCGCTTTCTAGTGCTCACATTCATATAGGTATGTTGGGAAGATAAAATGATACCACCTTTATGAAAGCAGTTGAACAATAGATGACTCATGAATTTATAGGTCATTTTATTCTTTGTTCATTAATTCCATTTTTAGAAACCTATTCGTAAGATATAACCCTAAATGCAAAGATCTATACATAAAGATGTTTATTAGTATACAACATATAAAGTAAAAAGCTGTTATCAATCTAAATTCTCCAAAACTGGAGATTGGATCCAATAGGAGCTTCTAGTCAACCAAGATGGCAGCATAAGATGCTTTATGGTGCCATTTTCCCACAAATCTTTGACCAATTAGCAAAAACTGGTACAGCCAGTTTTCTTTAGAACTCCAGAAAATAGTCAAAGGGGTGCAGTAACTGGACAACTGCTGAACCAGGAAAACTCAGTTTTAAAAAATGATAGGAGAAAAAAATTAAAAAAAGAAAAAAATAATAGGAATGCTCATGGTATCCTTGAAGATCCCAGCCTACCATGGTGTGGAACCATTCTGTACTCTCGTTGTGGCATCCTGTCCCTAAGCCACAAGCAAGTACAAGCCCTAGATAGGATTCAGGCTCAGAAAAGACAGAGAGAACCCTGCACTTCACATTTACCTTGGTCTGGTCTTCTTAATAGGAGGACTATACGCTTAAAGAGAGAACCAGACAAAGTAAAGCCAATTTGCAAAGATTGTGAAAAAAGTGGGTTTTTTTTACCCTTGGTTTGTTTGTTTTTGTTAGTTTGTCACAAAAAGAAATTTCTTTCCTATCACTAGCTGAATACAAACTTAAGAAACCAAGTGCTCAGGAGCTTAAGCCCAGAGATAACACTTAAAACATTGAAATGTACAGTGTACAGCAAAAGATTATAAGAAAACAGTGAAATAGGAAATGCTGGTCCAAACAAATAAACAAGATAAAAATCCAGAAACCATCAATAAGAAGACAAGCCTTTGAACATGCCAGATAAAGCCTTTAAAAAAGGAGATAAAAGAAAACATAGAGAAAGAATCAAAGTATATCAAGGTAATAATGAATAAACTATATGAGCATCTCAATAAAGAGATAGAAATTTTAAAATGGAACCAAACAGAAATATTGGAATTGAGGAACACAATAACTTAATGGAAGGATTTCCTACAGAGTTTCAACAATAGATTGGAGCTAGAAGAAGAAAGAATCAGTGAACTCAAAGACAAGACTATTGAAATTATTTGAGCTGAGTAACAGAAAGAAAAAAGTGAACAGAGCCAGTTAAAGTTTGTAAAAGTTGCCAGAATGCAATATAGCAAAAATGGAATGGCTTTTAAAAAGGGGTATTTATTAAGTTCCAAGTTTACAGTTTTAAGGCCGTGAAAATGCCCAAATTAAGGCAAGGCTATAAAAAATGCCCAAATTGAGGCATCCAGGGAAAGATACCTTGGTTCAAGAAGGCTGAGGACATTCAGGGTTTCTCCCTCAGCTGAAAAGATACATGGTGACATCTGCTAGCTTTCTCTCCAGGCTTCTTCAATGGCTTCCCCAGGGGCATTTTCTTTATGCATCTCCAAAGGTCTCTGGCTGTGTAGGGTCTGTTGGTTCTGGTGGCTCTGTAGTTTTTTCCAAAACATTTCCCTCTTAAAGGACACCAATAAGTCACCCCACTTTGAGTGAGTGGAGGCCATCTCCATGGAAACCAACTAATCCAAAGTTAGCACCCACAATTGGGTGGGTCCATCTCCATGGAAACAATAAAAAAGATCCCACCCAGCAATATTGAATAAAGTTTAAAGGACATGGCTTTTCTGGGATATGTAATAACATAAAACTGGCACTTTTAGCAGCCTATGAGACACCATCAAGCATGCCAATATATACACTATGGGAGACCCAATAAGAGAAGAAAGAGAAAAAGGGCCAGAAGAAGTATTCAAAGAAATAATGTACTAAACTTCCAAATTTAAAGAAGGACATTAATATACACATTCACCAACAGTGTAAATTCAAAGATAACCACAACCAGACACATATAATCAAACTGTTGAACGCCAAGGACAAAGAGAGAGTTCTGAAGATGTAAGAGAAAAGCAATGTATCATGTTCAAGGGAGTTTCAATAAGACTAAGTTCTGGTTTTTCATCATGAACAATGGAGGCAAGAACACAGTGGGATGAAATATTGAAAGTCCAGAAAGAAAACAATTGTCAATCAATAATTTTTTATTTGGTGAGACTGTCTCCCCAAAATGGCAGGGAGATTAAGATATTTCCATACAAATAAAAGCTGAAGGAATTCATCACCACTAGACTTGCCCTACAAGCAATGCTAAAAGGAGTTCTTCGGCTTGAAAGGACAGGACATTAGACAGCAAATCAAAACAGTATAAAAAATAATAAAGACCTCTGATAAAGGTCACCATATCTATTATTTAAGGTTCTCTAGAGAAACAGAACCAACAGGAGATATCTGTAAATATGAGATTTATAAAGGTATTTCAACCAACTATGGGAATGGAAGAGTCCAATGTCTGTAGGGCATGTTGTGAAGCTGGCAGCTCCAATGAAGGGTCTGGAAAACTCCACAGGAGAGACTTGCTGGCTGTGATGGTCAGGTTCTGGTATCAACTTCTGGTGTCTCTCTTCTTCCTTAATAGTCTTTATCTGATTGGATTATCTCATTGCTGGGAAGTGTGCCTTAGTTGATCATAGATGTAATTAGCTATAGGTGCAATCAACTGACTGATGATTTAATACACCAGCCTTTCAGTTTATCAACCAGCCACATAATATCCTTGCAGCAAGTACTTGCCTGACCAGACAACTGGGTGTCATCTCTTGGCCAAGTTGATACCAGAACCTAAACATCACACCATATAAGTAATTATAAATACCTTACTATTGTGCTGCATTTTTGATATGTTTTTCCACTCTCTCCTTCCAGTTTATAAAATGCAAATGATATATCTATGGTTTGGACATACAATTTATAAAGATAATTTGTAAGATGTACAACAAAAAATGGGAAGATAAAGGGCTATAGGAACAGTAGATGTGCATGCTATTGAAGTTAAGTTGGCATCAATTAAGATGTGATTATGATAAATTTAGGATGTGAAATTTAAGCCTCATGGAAATCACAAATAAAATTTCTAAAGTTTTAAGAAATACAATGACTATCTTCAGCCAAAAGCCAGAGATTGGTCAATTGGATAAAAAAGGATGACCCAAGTATGTGCTTTTTATAGTAGACTCAACCTTAATTTCAAAGACATAAGTAGATTGAATGTGAAAGGATAGAAAAAAATATGCCATTGCAAATGGTAATCAAAAGAGAGATGAGGTAGCTATACCAATATCAGATAAAATAGGCATTAAGTCACAAACTGTTATGGGGAACAAGGAAGGTCACTATGTACTAATAAAGGGGTCAATTCAACAAGAAATAACATTTATAAATAAACATGCATCTAACAGCAGAGCCCATAAATCTATGAAGCAAATGTTGACATACTTAAAGAGAGAAATGGATGCTTCTATATTAACAGTAGGAGATTTCAATACACCACTCTCAAAAATGGATAAAACTCTAGACAGAAGATCAATAAGGAAATAGAATAGTGGAATAATACTACAAACTAACCAGACCAAACACACATATACAGAGAACAGTTCACCCAACAACAGCAGAATACACATTATTCTCTAGTGCACATGGATCATTCTCCAGGATAGACCATATGTTAGGTCACAAAACAAGTCTCAGTAGGTTTCCAAATACTGAAATAATAACATGTATCTTCTCCAACTACAATGGAATGAAGCCATTAATCAATAACAGATGGAGAAATAAAAATTTCATAATATGTGGAAATTATATCATATACTCTTAAACAACCAATGGGTCAAAGGGGAAATTATGAAACACCCTGAGGCAAATGGAAATGAAAACACAACATACTAAAATACAGGAAGCACCAAAGGCTGTGCAGAAAAGGAAATTTACAACTCTAAATGCTTACATTAAAAAAGAAGAAAGATCATACATCAGAAGTGTAACCTCACAATTGGAGGATCTAGAAAAAGAAGAGGAAACTAAACTAAAAGAGTGCAGAAGAAAGGAAATAATAAAGATCAGAGAAGATCTAAATGAAATAGAGAGTAAGGAAACAATAGAGATGATCAAGGTAATTCATTGAAAAGACCCATAAAATGGAGAAAACTTTAGCTTGACTAACAGCAACAAAAAAATGAGATGAGATGCAAATAACTAACATCAGAAATGAAAGCAGAGACATTACTACTGATACTCCCCCCTCAAAAATAAAAAGGATTATAGGAGTATACTATGAACAACTGTACACAAACAAATTAAATAACTTAGATGAAATTAACAAATTTCTAGAAATTCAAAAACTACCTATACTGACTCAAGAAGAAATAGGTGATCTCAACAGCCAGTAACAAGAAATAAAATCAGTAATCAAAAGCTTTCTAACAAAGAGAAGCCCAGGAGCAGATGGTTTCACTGGTGAATTTTACCAAACATTCCAAGAATTAACACCAATCCTGCACAAGCTCTTCAAAAAAAATTGAAGAGGAGGGAATGCTTCTGTTTTAGTTTGCTAAAGCTGCCAGAATGCAACATACCAGAGATGGATTGGCTTTCAATAAGGGGATTTATTTAGTTAAGATTTATAGTTCTTCAGAGGAAAGACAGTTAACTTTCTTCTGGCTTTCTCTGTCACTTGGGAGGGCACACAGTGGACATCTGCTCAGCTTTCCTCTTGGCTTCTGGATTCAAACGGTTTTCCCTGGGGTGATTTCTGCATCTCCAAATGTCTGGGAATTAGCTCCAAGTGCTAAGATGAGGTATGCTGAGCTGCTAAACTCTCTTCTGACCTCTTTTAAGCCTCTAGCTAATTAAACTAAACATCATTCATTGCAGATGGCACTCCCCTAGCCAACTGCAGATGTAATCAGCCATAGATGAATTTCACATGCTGATGATTTAAGTCCACAGCAAGAGAATAATGGGGCATCATTACCTGGCCAAGGTGACGCCTAACTATCACAGCTTCCTAACTCATTCTATGAGGCTAACTATCCCCCAATACCATAGCCCAATAAAGATACCACAAAGAAAGAAAATTACAGAACAATAACCTTTATTAATAAAGATACAAAAATTCTCAACAATTAGTAGCAAACCTAACCCAGCAACTCATTGAAATAATTGATCGATTGGGTTTTATCACAGACTGGAGTAGACATTCCTCCAAAGAAGATACAAATAGCCAATAATTAAATAAAAAAAGATGCTCAATATCATTAGTTATTGAAATACAAGCCAAAGCCACAATGAGATACCATTTCAGGCCCATGAGAATGGCTACTATTTAGAAATGGTAAATAACAAGTGTTGGAGAGTATATGGAGAAAGAGAAATCCTTGTTCATTGATGGTAGGAACGGAAAATGGTGTAGCCACTGTGGAAAATAGTTTGGCTGTGCCTCAGAAAGTTAAGTACAGAATTGCCATATGACCCAGCAGTCCAATTTAAGTATATACCCCAAAGAAATGAAAGCAATGACTTGAACAGATATTTGCACACAGCAACATTATTCACAATTGCAAGAAGATGAAGCACCCCAAGTGTTGATCACTCGCTAAATGGATAAACAAAATGTGGTTTGTACATAAGTGGAATATTATTCAGCCAAATAAATGAATGAAGTTATGATAACTGCAACAACATGGATGAACCTCAAAGACATCATGTTGAGTGAAATAAGCCAGACACAGAAGGACAAATATATGATCTCATGGATATGAAATACTTAGGATAATCAAAGTCACAGAATCAGAAACTAGAATGCAGGTAACTAGGGGCTGCGATGGTGGGAGGGAATAGGGGATTGATTGTTTCAATTCTAATAAACTTAGCACACTAATACAAAATGTTAATAATAGGGAAAAACTGTGCATGTGAGGGGTTCTATGGGAACAATATTTTCTACATGATATTTCTATAAACCTTCAACTTCTCTAATAAAAGATTAAAAATTGGAGATTTGCTAAGTAAATTATGAAAAGCCACATTATGAATATGATGGAAATATTAATATGAGTTTTTTAATGTCATTGGGAAGTATGTATGATACAACTTTAATAAGATAAGAGGAAGCTAGTAAATTTTAATATGCAATAATAAATCTCAGCTATATAAAATAATTTGCATTATGCATAGAGGTAGGGAATAAACATTAAAAATTATCTTTGAGTGATATGATTATGGTTGACTTATATCCTATTTCCCATAATTTTTCTGTTTTATTTTCCAATTCTCTACTATAAGAAAGCAATTAATTTATAGTCTAAAGAACAAATGTACATATGTTCATGTGCATGTATATTCATATGTACACATGCACACAATTGGCCCCTGGCCTGGAAAGCAGTTCTGCCCTTGCACAATACACAATAGCTGTCAGTGTGTTGTAGGATCAATATTCTTATTGCTTTCACTTTTTTGGCTTGAATATTAGCTCTAGATTTATTTGTTCAAGTTTTTTAATTCTCTCCTCACAAAAAACAATACACATACCACATATTCGCATGATACACATAAACACAAACACCCACTATACACACACACACACACACACACACACGGACCTGAAATCAAGTATATATAAAATCCAGTGCTTGCTTAATGGTCACTAACTCTTTTCTTCCTTTTTTTCTTCCTTCCTTTTTTGCTTTCTTCCTTGCTACCATCCTTCCCCTTAAAGGTGTTGGTGGCATGGGGAGAGAATGAGCAAGACAGAGATGTGGGGGGAAGGTGGGGCAGGCAGCCTTCCAGAGAAGGCTGTAAAGAATAGTAAGGGAGGCCCAGGGCCAAGGCCCAGGGCACAGGCCACCTGCAAGCTTGCCCTCACTTCCGGGCACCAGCACACAGAGAAGCAGCACAGACTTGTCCTTTTTCTGTGCTGAAGTTGAAGGGGCTATTTCCTGTTCCCTTTCCCTATGTCCTAGCATCATGTAAAACAGAGATCACAGATTCAGATGCCTTAGGATTAGGCAGTTACGGAAGCCAGGCAGGCAAAGTGTGATGAGATATGGTGTGACAGGGACTGTGGCACACAGGGGAATGTTTGCTCTCTGAAGTGGGCAGGCACACTTTTGTGCCAGCACTTTTGCTCAGCAGATATCAGGCCAAGGGCTGCAGATCCTCCAGTTTCAAGGGAAGCTGAAAATACAGAGGAACTGGAAATCTCCATGTGTATGTATGTATGTATTGTTTGTATGTGTGTGTTTGTGTGTATGTGTGAGGGAGAGAGATCTCAATTTTTAAATGCTGGCTCAATTAAAAAAGATACTACGTAGGCAAATAAAACAATATAGCATGTTTGGTGGCTGGATTTGACCTATGGGCCACTTGCTTGGGAATATGTGAATTAAAGCCATGTAAAACTGCCTCTTCCCTTTCAGCTGGGGTAAGAAACACAGCGTTCCTGTAAAGAGACAATTATTTACTCTGTTCCTATTATGTACACAACATTTAGAAATAATAAGTTGTTCTCTACCTATTAGGAGCTTAAAATATTGTTGAGGCAATAAGACATTTACTCAGGAGAGAGCTGGGTGGTAGTGGTATGTGAAATTCTGAGATCAAGGATTAAACAAGTGTTCTCAGATATACCGAAGTCACCTTAAAAAGAATGGCATTCAGATCTATAGCAAAACTTGACCGCATAAAACCAATAGTGTGAAAGTATCTAGGTTATTGTTTATCTTTGTATTCCCAGCACTTGGCATATGGTAGATGGTCAACAAATACTTTTTAAATAAAATGATACAATTAAAGGGTCATAGGAGAGAAAACTTAGTTTTACGAGCTTAGAAAATGGGGAGACAAAAAGGCAAATTTTTTTTTTTAATTTGCATATAGGCAGGAGGCACCAGGGATCGAACTCCAGACCTCCAGCACGGCAGGTTGGAGCTCTGCCTGCTGAGCCACGGCAGCTGCCCAAAAGGCAAATATTTTAATGGTCCAAATGGAAACTTCCAATGGAAAGACTCAGTCCGGGGGACTGGGGAATTTGGTCCCCATCCCTGCTGAGAAGCAGGGGTGTGTAACCAGTTCTCACACTTGGCCTTATTAAATAGCTCTACAAGGTTATCTATCTTCTTTGCTCAAGTTTCTAGTCAAGCTTCTAATGACCATTTACGCATCCCTGGCATATTGATGTAAGAAAAAAAGAAGCTGTAGAGAGACCCCTGCATTCTGCTGGTGTCACAGACCTGTCTCCCTTTACAATGGGCATACTGAGGTACACGTTAGATAGATGTTAGCGGCCCTCCAGCTCTCTGGGTAGGTGCTGCTCTGTTATTTTTGTCCCGATAACTATAGCTGACCTTCCCTGAACATGTCCCTAATTCATATCCCTTTCTTCCTACAAATGGCATCATGGAATAAGGGCCTAAATGAACAAAGCAGACAGAATACACTGTTATAGATCAAAGAAGGAAGCAATCACTTTGTTTGAATAGTCAAATGAGGGCTCAAGAGGAAGAGTTTCCAGGGATGGATCTTAAGAAATGAATTGGATTTGGAAAGGTAGAAAGATGGGGAAAGATAACTTGGGAGGTGGTAATAGAACCAACTTCACCAATCTTTGTTTGGAAGGAGCAGTGAGAAATGAAGTTGATTAGGTCAGTTTGAATACCAGACTGAATAGTTTAGACCTTATCCAACAGACATAGGGGGTAGAAATTAAAGTTCTGGGCAAATGAATGATGAAATTGGTGTCTTACCTACATCATTAGATATGAGTATGAAGGGATGTGCTGCATTCTTATAACTGTTCAGAATTAATGAATTGATCCTAAAGGACTTGGTGGGAGTCAAACAGGGAGCTCCTGTAGGATGTGATCTGGTTGCAAATGCTTGGTCTCCAGGAGACATGTAGAAAATCCAAGAACACAATAGGTCCTGGATTCCTGGAACAAGCTCTCCAATGAAAACAGCAACATGAGAAATATAGCAGCGATATTAGACCCTGTCATATTAACAGTCCATCTCTGCTGTTGCCTGGCTGATGAAGCAAAAGCTCATTAAGGTTTTCTTGTCATCATGAACAACATTTCCAACATGGCCGTAGTCCTTCATAATGCTAGGAAATCAAAGTTGCATCCACATGACTCCTGAAAAAGTAAAAGAAAACTCAGGGAAGTAGTGGGACAAGGGTCTTAAGGCCACTTTCGTAGTCGGGGAAATTGTACAGGTCACAAATATCTGAAGCTGCAGTTTTCAACCTGTTTTGGGCCAAGAAAATGAAAACTTATCTAGGATTCCAATACATAAAATGGATAAAAGGGTCGAGGCTCTGTCTGGCTAAAGTGTGTGGAAGTTCTTTCTGATGGTCCTTTGCCTACTCCACATTCCACAGCTAACACACACCATATAAACCTGAATCACTTCTGCCCAACCCCAGTTCCCTAGAACACAGTGAAAAAGCAACTCAGCTACAGTGTAAACCTGCAAAATAAACACTTGGTTTAGCTGTGCGCATGGTAATAATCGAAATTGTAATAATACCTTTAAGCTACATTTATTTGGGCCTTGGTATGTGCCAAACGTTGCTCTAAGCACTTTTACATTTACTACTTTCATTGTATCCCCACAACACTTCTAGGAAGTTAAGAACTATTATTATCCCTCTTTTACAGATGAGGAAACTTAGGTCTAAGGAAATTAGGCACCTTGCCCAAACTTGTGAGTGGTGAAGCCAGGATTTGATTATAGAAAGTCTGATTTCAGAGCCTCTAGAGTCTCATTGGTTCTGTTAATTTGGGCAAGTTATTAAACTTAAAGGATTTTTGTGCATGTGTCCAGCTTTAGTTTTCTTTCGTTTCCCTAAAAATCAAATGCAGGCACAGAAGCCAATCAGGGTTCACAGGGGGTTGAACCTAGGTCCAGTTTTACTCCTTCCCTCTTGGCTCACTGGAAAACAAATGACTACCCTAATAGCAACAGGAAAATCTGACATCCTTGGTCTATGGTTCACAGGAGGAGGGATTGCAGCGTGAAGCCATGGCTATAAATATCAGAGTTAATGAAGGAGGAATCCTGGAGACCTAAATGAATCCATTTTATAGGTTTGTCATACATCAGGTTAATATGATTCTGACAAATAATTATATTGAAAACTGGACAGGGACCGAGAATGTTGTTATGCCTTTTGAATGTTACAGCCGAGCCTTCTGGCCAATTAAAGGGTGATGACGCCAAAACCGAGGCATAGAGCAGCACTATTAATAATTTGTGGCATTTAGACAAAGGAGCCCACAACTCTGCCCCTGCCCTGGCACAGGCAATGTGATTGTCATTGTCTGCTTCCTAAATGATCAGAACAGCTCCTTCATATAGATCATTGTACAGAGTTAGATCTGGTGTGGATACAGGAGGAAGGAGGAAAGTCAGAACAGGATGCTAATGTGGCTTCTTTTTTCTTTATTTTCTTTTAGCATTGACTATAAGGGCTTTTTACGTGGAAGGACAAAAATACTGGAGAAGCCCTGAAAGCAGGTTTGAGAAGGTAACTTATTGTTTGGTTAGAAGGACAGTTTATTTTCTCTTGGGTTAATTACAGTGGCCTCTGAGGGAAAAGAGATTCCTATTGGGGAAAAAAAAGATATTATGTGGCTGTGACATTTGCCATCATCTTATTGGGTCAACCTGAAGCCCTGGAGCTGTGTTCCAATCTGAAGAACTGAGTTCCCAGGAACCATGACCTCAGGGAAGCATTAAAGTACATGAATTTTTCCTTGGCTGTTGGGGGCTTCTTTCTAAAACCACGAGCTATTCTCTGCCCTAAGAGAAGAGTGGGTACAGAGGAGCTGGAATTCAGCCCTTCCTCTGCTCGCTTAGCCTTCCTACCTGGAGGAAAGGTGACATTTTTTTAAATTTGCTCAAAGGCACTGTATGGGGCAGCAGTGGCTTCAGCTCATCTAGCAGGGCCAATGACCCACTGCTTAGGCTATGGGGCAATATAAAGGGCCAGCTTGAATTTGTCTTTTTATGCTCCCAAGCAACTACCATCTGCCCTTCGTATTCTCCTGCTTTACCATGCTCTGCCTCCTCTAACATGATGAAAAGAGAGTGAGAAATGAGATGCTACTACTCTAAAAATATAATTCCACTTGGTCCTGGCTCTGTTGCAATATTTCTTATCATGGATAAGGTCATTTCCTCATTATTCTCCTCTCCCCTACCCCTACCAAACCTTTTTCCCCCTTTGCTTCCCTCCCCTCTGAGTAGTTTCCAAGCCAAGAATTCCTAGTTAGATGTTTCTCTGAATTTATGTATCAATGAGGATCTTGTGCAAATGCTAAAATGGAGTCTTCAACAAAGTAATTTTGTTTTCCTTACCACATGTTCTATATCTGTTTTGTGTTAAATTGTTTAGCTAAATTCTCATTAAGGTCAGTGTGGTGACTTTCCTGAGAAAGCAAGCCAGAGCATTGCCATGAGGCATAGTCTCAGTTCTCAAGGACAGCTGTTCCTTCCTCCCATCCAAAAAATTGCCAGTAGTGCTGGAGCCTCTCCAGGCCACTGAGCACTGGCTCGGGTACCCTATGCCACGGCGCCCCCCCCCCCCCATGTGCCTTCTTGCCACCACCCAGTCTTAGTGGGACTTGGCTTGAGGGAAGCATCCTGTAAAACAGAGAAAGGCCTAACTCTGTGAAGCTCAGACCTAGAACCCATTATTTGAAGCCAATATTACCCTCCTTTTTTCCTTTCCCAATGTCAAGAAAGGACAGTGCCATATATCTTTCTAAACAGCAGATACACATAATGTAAAATCATCTTTTTCAGTTTAGCCTCCTGCTGGATTCCCCAGCCAACTTTCTGCAGCTCATAAAATAAACACAATTCCCATCCATCCCCCCAGCTCCAAATCCATCACGACTTGGCTCTAGACAAATGGGCAGGTGGTGCTGCACAACGGGGCTTGGATGAGCCCTTTTTTCCTTCCTGGACGGAAGAAATAGGATTAACACAAAATCTTTTGTTAGTGAATGACAGAGCAGACAATTGGAAGGTTGGTATGAGATTCATCCTGGGGGAAAGTATGGAGGGGATTATTAGAGCAGCCTTTTTGACTCAGTAAAGGCAAGTCCACAATCTGTTCTACTGACCACTCAAGCATGGTCCAAGTTAACGTGAGTAGGGAGAAAGTGGGCCCCTGATTATATATATGAAACCCCATAGCACAGTGGTACTTAGTTTTAGCTTTTTCCTTTTAATATTGAAAATTTGTGTCTTTGGTGAAGTAGCCTCAGGAAAGGGGGAAGATATAAACAGATGTAGGTTCTCCATAAAGTTAATAGAGCATAAGTTCCCTCACATGCTTGGACCCCTATGAGTAGTGGAATTTGCTGGGAGTTGTAGACTGTTCTGGGGAGAGAGAGAAATCCAAGTTGTACTTGGCAAACGTTTCTGTAGAAGCACACAGTCTTTTCAAGGCTGCTGTCAGGTCACAGTGAAGCTGAGAGGTAGCCATGAAGTGGCAGTGCCTGAGGAATGGCCCTGTTCCTGTGGCATCTGTGGGCCCAGAGGCAGAGCCTTGATGCAGAAAGAGAAAAAAAAGGTTGCTGAGTGCTGCTCTACCTGTCATATCAAGCGTTAAGGTTCCTAGGAAGAATGTGAGTTGCACAGGGCTGCTGTTGCCACTAAGAAAAGTTTTCTTCTCCTCAGTAAGATTTAGAACTTTCTGCCTCTGAAAATTAATGACTGCACTAGGGGCCTTATCTCCATGTGAGAGTATGATGTATTTAATAGAATGATTATCTATTAGATGACCTTGAAGGGTGAAAAGGCAATAGTGGAGACACCACAAATAGCCCTGGACTTGGGATAACACAATTCACCCTGGTCTATCCTAAAAATCCCTATTATCACTGTTTCCTGGGGGAAAGAAGAGCTGGATCTTGGGCTAGGATAATTGTTCTAGACGAGGAACAGATTTCTTTAGAGAGGATCTGCATATAAAACTGTGAAGTCAGAAATTATGAAGGATCTGAGATCCTTATTGTGAGCTAACAAACCAGCCTGCCACAGTTAATGTGTGTGTGTGGGTATATATGTACATGCATAAATACATGTAAATATAATATGGACACAAATATAATATAATAAACAGAAAACAGATGACCTAGACTTCAGGATCACAAGGACCATTCATTACTCATAGCAAAAGCAGCAGGTCAGAACAATATCTTGTGTCAGTTCTCTGTGTCCTTATCTTCACAGAGCTATGCAATGAGAGCCAGATGGTGCCTATATCTGCAGTGGGATGAATTATAGTAAAGGAAACCCCAAATTAGGAAACTCTGGTCTTACATAGGGCTATTGGTGACCTGACAATCCCCCTCTCCAGAGAGAGAACCCATATCCTTTCCCTGGAAGTTAAACAAGTCTTTGGGTAGAGAAAGGAAAGGTCTTTACCTTTACTACCCTGGAACATCTCCAGAGAGGGAGATGTTTTTAAGCTTTATTATCCTGGAACATCTTTTCATATGAACATTCTTAGCTTGGCTGCAAATGCCTTTGCTCAGAGGACTAAGACTGTACAGAACCATGAGATTTTCATGGAGAATTGTCTTCCAACAATGAAAGGTAGATGAATTTGTTTTAGTTTGCTAGCTGCCTGAAGGTGATATACAAGAAACAGAACAGCTTTTAAAAAGGAGGAATTTATTAAGTTGAAAGTTTATAGTTCTAAGGCCATGAAAATGTTACAATTAAAGCAAGTCCATAAAAATGTCCAAATTAAGGCACCAACAAGAGGTTACCTTCACTCAAGACAGGCTGATGAAGTTCAGGGTTTCTCTCTCAACTGGAAAGGGACATGGTGAACATAGCGACATGTGTTAACTTTCTCTCCAGACTTCTTGTTTCATGAAACTTCCCTGGAGAAGTTCTCCTTCTTCTCCTCCAAAGGTCTCGGGCTGCATGAGCTCTTGTGGTTTTCATGGCTCATTCATGGCTGTGAAGCTTTTTCCAAAATGCTTCCTCTTTAAAAGGATTCCAGTAAACTGATCAAGACTGACCTGGAATAAATGGAATCACATCTCCCTCTAATCAAAGATTAATACCCACAATTCAGCACGTCACATCTCTGTGGAGATAATCTAATCAAGTTTCCAACCTACAGTACTGAATAGGGATTAAAAGAAATAGCTGAGGGGCAGTGTGACAGTGGTTCAGCAGCAGATTTCTGACCTGTCATGCCAGAGACCCAGGTTCAATTCCTGGTTCTGTCCATGCAAAAAAAAAAAAAAAGAGAGAGAGAGAGAGAAATAGTTGCCTCCACAAGATGGATCATGATTAAAACATGGCTTTTCTAGGGCATATAATCCTTTCAAACCCACAAAGAAATAAAACTCCACCTCCCCCAATAGAAATCCCTTTAGTTATATACCACTCTTCAGGATCATTTTATATAATCATATCACCCAATATAGTTGCATTTTAGAGAATAAAAGTAAGGGAAATAAAAGGACATGGGCTAATTCCACATTTATTCCTCTAGTTTTTTGTTTATTTATTATTATTATTATTATTTTATTTTTGCTTTTTTGTTCATTCCTCTATTATTGACCACAGTGTATGAAACAACATTCTATCAAAGAGACTGGAGCCCAGGAGTTCAGGCCATGACCATAATCAGTAGCATGAATGGTGGTTCAAGGAATGGCAAGAAATAATGTATAAATGATAAAACATCTGCCCAGTGAATGGAAGACATGAAATAAACTCCTTCTTTCTCAAAATACAGTAGAGGGTGCACAGGTGGTTCAGTGGTAGAATGCTCCAACCTTCCATGCAGGAGACCTGGGTTTGATTCCTGGACCATGCGCCTCCCCCCCCCACCCCCCAAAAAATATAGTAGAAGAATGAGACTCTTAAGACAGGGAAGTCTTACACTTGAGTTACAAAGCTATACTGGTTTGCTCCACATTGTAGCTAGCGTGCTGAGTTTTTCTCCTTTGCCTAGAGAGAGGCTTGATTATTCCCACTAGGATGAGTCAGGCTTGAAAGTCTTAGTTCTTTTGGGAAAAAAATGCTTTGGCTAATCTGTACACTGTTCTTTTACCAACTACTATCTCTATGAGTTTTCTTAAAAGGAAGAAAGAAGAGCCTGTTTCTCTTTATGGGTTGTAGAAACTCAAACCCAAGAACAAACCCCTCCTAAGAAGTGTACTGCATCAGTTCATCATCCCCCTCTATTCTCACTGTGGGCTGACCGTTTCTTGCCTGACCCTGCAAAGCCCTCCTATTTTCAAGCTGAAGCCCTAGTTTTCCAGTTTCCACCCAACAGCACAGCTACCTCTTTCATCCCTTCCTCCATCCAAGTAGGAGATAGATGATCTAAATCCCTATTGCAGGCAGTGACAGAGTGAAAGTAACATCATGAAGTATAAAATTGGGACTACTCATTTCAAACTATATAAAATTATTTTTGTGTAAGTCAAAAAGTAGTTAAATATTGGCAGTATTGGATGGTTTACCTAATGGTTCTTCCTGCCTAAAAAGGCAACATGAGGTACACATCAATTGCCCAAGACAACGAGAATTATTGATGCCCATGACTTCAAATGCAGCACACACATGGATGATTCTCAAGCCTAAGTCTCCAACTGCAATTTCTCTCCTGACCTACTGAACATCACCGTTTGGATGTAACAAATGTACCTCAAATCTAACATGTCCAAAATGAAATCACACTTTCTCTTCTCAGACCAACTCACTCTATATTCCTTATGGCAAATGGCTCCACTGTCTATGTCAAATCCCCAAGTACTGCTCAGGGAATATTCTTAGCCGCTCACTCCTTACTGCTCCACCTCCAGTCAGTAGAAACATAAGGTATTAATATCTCCTGTTAATTATATCCTTCCCCACAGCCCTCTTACAAGTCCCGATCATTTACTTGCATTCTAGCAACTATCTATTTTCCCTGCTTCTACTTTTTGTCATACCTCTAACTCACAGGGAATCCTTCAATCACAGAAATATTTCTGAAACACAAATCTGCCTTTTCCATGCCTCTTTTATCTTTAGGTTAAGGTACTCATGTCTTGTGCTTCTCAAAGGAGGATGGGATTGAGCAGTATTGTCCTTTTAAAAAATAACCTTGGATTTCTCAGTGACTTGGATATTACTGACACTTGTTGGGCAAGGACAAAGGATGCTAAACTTTCTGAAATGGAAGATGTAGCTCTGCTCAATGAAGAGTTTTCCCATCCAAAATACCAATAGCTCTTGAGTTAAAAGGCACTGGTTGGCTCCTGTCCACTTCCTAAGGCTGATTTCTAGTTACTCGAGGTTCTACACCTGGTTCTGGAGCCATCTTGAACTTTGATTTTCTTGTGCCTGTCCTTGCATCTCTTTCCCACCATCCCCACTTCCCAATTTCTTAATTTACCTAATTCCTTCCTATGCATCCCTCTAGACTCAGCTCAGATGTTACAAGTTTGGGAACCCCACTTTGCTTTCCCCACTCAAGCCTGGGCCTGGAGTCTGAGATTTCAAAGCATCCTACACTTATCTCTCAACTACTGCATGTAAAATGTCTTAATTTGCATCTTCTATTTCCAATGTGAGTTCCTGAAGTGAAAGGACAGGGTGATCAGTTTCTGTATTCCCAGCACAGAACTAATATATAGACATTTCCCAAAGAATTTTTAAAACTATAAATCTTCAGTTTTTTGTCAAGATTTTTTTAATCTGAAAATTAACACATTTACTTGGTAAAAATTCAAGCAGTTGAAAAAGCATTGTGGATTTGGTTGCCTGAATTTGAAAATGGTCTTCACCATCTAACTTCTATGTGCCTCAGTCTCCACATCTGTAAAAAGGAGGTGATAATAGTGGTAGGTATAATTGCATATGATAAAGTACAAGTATTTGTGCCACACTGCTACTAGGAGTGTGACTCGGTGCAAGTTATTTGACATTTCTGTGCCTCAGTTGACAGATGTAAACCAAAGCTAATAAAATCTGACATATAGTCAGATCAAATGAAATAACACATACAAAGAACTAAGAACACTGCCTGACAACAAGGCAAGTACTCAATAAATATCAAATAATAATATTACTAACAATAACAAGAGTATTATAAAAGGTATATATTGAAAAGACACTATCTTCCCTTACCAACAGCAACCATTATTAACATTTTCTTATGTATTACTCCAAAAATGTTATAAACATATACAATTATACATTTATGTATTTTTAAATGACAAATGGGAGCAAATTAATCACACCTAACTTTTTTCATTTAACAATACGCTTGAAGACCTTCCCTATTAGTACCAATAGATTAAACTTATTCTTTTAATGGCTGCATTGTATGGCAGGTCTATGAAATATTTACCAGTTTCATAACTTTTTTATCAGTGCCCCCATCATTGATAATTATTTCCATTCACTTGTTATTACAATAAAAGTTTGTTGTTAAATAAGTGAATGAATGCACTAATCACAGACACTTCTCCATAGTAAAGGAAAATCTCAATTTACTCTACCAAATCTTGAGGC
This sequence comes from Myrmecophaga tridactyla, assembly GCA_004026745.1. NCBI lineage: Eukaryota > Metazoa > Chordata > Mammalia > Pilosa > Myrmecophagidae > Myrmecophaga > Myrmecophaga tridactyla. The sequence goes on from PVIY010008550.1 coordinate 53,985, forward strand.
TTTTGGCCTCCAGGGACCTACTACAATACCCCCAGGTGGCTGGAGGAGAAAAGCAAATGACCTGGGGCCAACTTGAATTTTCCTTGAATCTCTTTCAAGGCTTTTCCACCAAGGCAGTCCTCCAGCCCCAACAGGCCTTATAGTCTTCTGGGTCCACACAGCCTGTGTTGTCCTCAGTAGATACTTTACATAAGTGATTACTATATGGGGGAGTACGACCTAGAACTGCAAGCACAAGGCAGCTGCAGGTTGGCAGAAGACGGAAACATGCTTCTTCATCTTTCCAGAAGGGAGAAACCATGCACACCTGCCATAAATCTGAGGGAAAAAAGAAACTCACAAATTCATAAATATCAGTTATAGAAATTACAAAAGTAGGTCATGATTCTATTTGTTCTGTGACAGTTAAAAATTTCATCGATACAGAAAATAAATATGAATCACTGCAAAAGTCAAGTGGTTGCTCCCTGTCCCTTCCTCTCCTACAAATGTTCTACTCACCTTGTGCCTAGGGGTGGAATTCAGTATTGAAAGCAGAGATGGCTGGGGGGCAGGAAGAAGGGACCCAGATGGAAGAGGTGGGAAACTGTCAGAGAGAAATTTCCCTAGCATCCCAGTTTTGCCTAGAGCTGCTTCTGCCTGGAGCTCTACAAGAGAAACCGTTCAGAAAAGAGGTAAAAGAGAAAAAAAAATCTTTGTGAGGCTTTCCAGGGATAGGCATTTCTGAAAAGTTGATTGTCATTCTTCCCAATCATGCAGGTCCACAGGTACCATGTCCAATCAGCACTGAGACAGAGACAATAAATCCATTTCACAAAAGTTTCTGGGGTACTAGATTCCTTTTCAGAGACAAAGACACGTCTCAGTGATTTGATCGTCATCACCCTGTGTTTTACTAATTGTCAATTGTAAAAGCAAGGCAGGGGTAAACAGCAAGTTCTCAGGATCCATCCTCTGTGGATACCATGCAGTACCAGGGATGGAGGTGAGCTACAAAGAAGGAAGAGATCCTGCTTTTACCCTGGAGAAGCATTATTACAATAACACATCATTCTACTATATTTTTCTAAAATCAACCATTTTTCAATCAAATAGAGGTTTTCTTACTTTCATTCATCCCAATACTCAATCACTGCACAATCAGTCAGATTGGCCGGGCAGAAAATCTAGTCCGTTCATCAGTGTCTGGCAATGCCAGATATACTTTTTAAAATCCTGGAATGTTTTTCATTGAGCACAGCCAAACTTCCATCCGGATAGCTCTGCCCAGAGGTAAGCTGGGCGCAGAGGGAGAGTGGGGGGGGGGGGCAGGGGAGAGATGCCAGGTGCTGCACATCCTCAATCATCTCTGCTCTGGACTTTGTGTTGGACTGTGAGGGCAGAGCTTCCCCTTTCTAATCTGCAATGACAGAGTGGTGGAAAGAGCATGGGGTCTGGAGACAGTTTCTAGAACCATTTCTTATCAGCTTTTTAAATTTTATTTTTCTTGGTAGGTACTCATAACATGTTAGCTATTGTTATTAATATTTGTTAATTATCATGTATCACCACCACTATCCTCAAGGCCCTTATTATTCATAGTGCTGTCCATAGATCAGATGCATTGGCATCACCTGGGAACTTGTTAAAACTACAACATCTCAGAGCCAGTCCCAGACCTACTGAATCAGAATCTGTATTTTAATAATATCCCCAGGAGGTTCGCACTTGGAAGAGCCAAATGTGAGTAGTAACCAGCGCATCCACTTTGTGCAGAGGGCCAACCTTAGTGTTCCCTTAAAGTGAACACTTTTTTTCTCCCTAAAACATAAATCTAGACACATAGTCAAATAAAATATAACTTCAGTTAATGGGAACAATGGGACAGAATACTTGACATTGAGTTTTGCCAACCATGTTTACCTTCTATTTCATAACCATTTTGCCCTCCTGTTTTCGAAAATGTTAGAAAAATTATTTTAAAATAGTCCTTCTAAAAAGGCCATCTCTCCTGTCTCTTTTTTTTCTCATCATGGGTGAGGTTATATGGTGGCTCTTTTAGAAACTTTCCAGCCAAAGCATCTTCTTTTTAAGAACAGATTTCCTGCCAGCCATGCCAAGGAAATCTGCCCCTTCCCACTTTGCTTCATGAAGGAGCTGGTTCATGTTACAACCTGGCCTCACCCCTTCAGGGAAGGCCCACCTGTTAAATATCTGTTTCTTTCAGCTTCCCATGCCGGATACCAGGCCACTTGCAACAGCAGTTTCTGAATGTGCTTTCAATGCATACTTACCACAGAGCAACAATTCCTCATCATGACCAATGAATTAGAGAGAGAGAGACAGCTGCCGCTGCCAAGGCCCCTATTTCCTGGTCAAAGCCTCTGGTTACCACCTGTGATACCATGGAGACAATGTTTAGAAACAACTATGCCTCCTGAGCTGTGAACTGCTATCCTAAAAGTTTGTGCAAAGAGAGCTCATTTTTGTAATAATTTTGTATTTTTCCAAATTTCTATTGTAAAAAATATTTGTATCCACTGGGTGAAATTCCACTGGGTGAAATTTCAGTGGGAGTGGTCTTCATCAAGCACCCTTGACTAAGAGCCATCAAGTTCATGGGCTTCATGGGAATTACTCTGGGGACCTCTGGAATCAAGAGAGGGCTTGCTATGGGTTCTGGAGATAGTATCATATTTTGCTGGGTTGTGATCATTTACAAGTAATTGAAACTCATCTCAAATTAGCTCAGGTTAGCTTAGCAGCTGGGCAGAATGCTGAGTGGTTCATAGATGGAGGAAGAGTTGTACAACTAAGGCTTTAGGAACTGAAACAGAGACCTTAAAGCATCCAGAAAGTTTTCTTGTTGCTGTGTTTATGTGTGTATGCATATGTGCATGTGCACTCGCTTTCTCTTTATCACTAGAGAAGATAGTTGCAAGTAGCTCCAAGCCTCATTTTCCCCATATTATTGAACCCCAACTAGTCAGCAATCTCCTGGCCTGGGACTTCCAGAAAGATGGCCGACTAGAGTAGCTTGAGATTAGCCCTACTTGTGGAAAAGTTGGAAAAGGGATAGGAGGGCTACTGAGGAGGCAATTCCGAAGTGCAGCTGACCTGGGAGAGCCTTTTATACCACATGTGGCAGCCCTGGTTGCAGAGGCCGAGGAACTGAAAGGCAGAAAGCTGGGGCCTGATATGTAGGTACGGGGCTGTGGAGCCTGCAGGAGTGCATGGACGGGGTCGTGGGACTGGGAAGTGAGCCAGGCTGTGTTCCTTGGGCATGCTACCCTGACCAGTGCAGGCGCATGACCAGCGACTCACCCCACACCCCGTGCACCTGACCCCATCACCCACTCCCATTCCCTGCACTTCAGGTGCCCCCACCCCACCAGCCCCCCTAGTGCACATTCCTGCCCCACACCCCCACCCCAGATGCAGCCCAACCCACCTCTCCTGCACACTTCTGGAGCACTACCTCACCCTCCCTACTTCCTGCAGGCTGTTGCCAGTGCATAAATGTTGCATGCACTAGCCTCCACTAGGCTACCCCTGCCCCCCCAACCCATAGTGTCATACAGCCTCACCCCCCACTCCCTGAGCTCAATGCATCTGTTTATGGCACTCCCAGGCCCACACATGCACGTGGGCCTCCAATCATATCATTCAGCTCTGGGAACCACACTTTACAGTGGTCCTAGAACCACGCATGTGCACAGCTCTCAGCTGTACTTCCCAGTTCTGAGAAAGTGCCAGCCTGGCAGCCAGGTCACAGCTGCCACCAATTCATGAAGGCATAATGGCCAACTTGCTGCCAGAGCTCCATGCATGCACACAAAGGGCCCCGTGCCTTAGACCAGTGCACACCAGGTTTATGCCCCCAGACTGGTGCACCTGCACAGCTACATCCTCCCTGGCGGCTGGGCACTTACATTCACAAGCATCAGCATAACATCTCCAACCTGCTCCCGTACCTGCCCTGAAACAAATCACCGTACTGAGTGCTCTGCCCTGTACTCTGCTCCCTGCTGTACAACCATCCCACAAACACAAGGCCTTAGACTACTGAAAGAAATCAACACCCAAAGTAAATCAGTCAAGATATTTACATGCAACGACGACAGCAGAAGATCACTAAGCATATCACAATGCAGACAGATATACCCCTGTCTAATGACCAAATTGAAAAACCAGAGGAGACACAGACATTGGAACAACTAATCAAAGATGCCCATACAACTCTACTTAATAAAATAACTGGGATAGCAAATGACATAAAGGAGATCAAGAAGACAGTAGAAGAGTACAAAGAGAAATCTGAAAGAATAAATAGAAAAATAGCAGAAATTACAGAGATTAAAGATTCTGTTAACCAAATAAAAAACATACTAGAGGCATGCAACACCAGATTTGAAGAGTCAGAAGAAAGAATAAGTGATATAGAAGACAGGATAATTGACTTCGAAGACTCAAAATAGCAAATGGCAAAAAAAGATGGAAAAAATTGAATGGGAACTCGGGGAAATAATAGACAAAACAAAGCATACAAATATAAGAATCATTGGTGTCCCAGAAGGGGAAGAGAGGAGTAAAGAGCTAGGAAAAGTAGTTGAGGATATAAAGGGGGAAAGCTCCTCAACCCTCATAAAGGACATAAATACACAAGTCAAAGAACTCCAAACAGAATAAATCCAAATAGGCCTTCCCCAAGGCACAAACTAATCAATCTGTCAAATGTTGAAGAGAAGCAGAAAATCCTGAAAGCAGTAAGGGAAAAACAATCTGCTACATACAAGGGAGACCAAATAAGACTGAGATCAGACTACTCAACTAGCACCCTGGAAGCAAGAAGGCAGTTGTATGATGTATTTAAGATCCTGAAAAAGAAAGACTTCCAGCCAAGAATTCTGTACCCAGCCAAATTGTCCTTCAAAATTGAGGGAGAGATTAAAGTTTTCACAGCCAAAGAAGTCCTGAAAGAATTTGTCAACAGGAGAATGCCCCTGTAAGAAATACTAAAAGGAGTTCTGCCAGCAGAAAAAAAATAAGACCATGCCTTCAATCATGAGGCTTACTCTTGTGAAGCTTATGTAGGTAGCGGAGAAGCTTAGAACACCTATCGGCATGCCCAAGAGTTACTTCTGGAGGATGTTTGTTATTGCTCAGATGTGGTCTCAGTCTCTCTAAGCCCAACTCTGCAAGTGAAATCATTGTCCTCCCCCCTACATGGGACATGACATCCAGGGGTGAAAGTCTCCCTGGCAACGTGGGAGATGACTCCTAGGGATGAATCCAGACCTGGCACCATGGGATCAACAATTCCATCCTGACCAAAAGGTGGAAAAGAAATGTAATTAATAAAGTCTCAGTGTCAGAGAGAGGTCAATTACAGTTGAGAGGCTACTCTGGAGGTGGCTCTTATGCAAGCTTCAGGTAGACCTTGCTATCTATCATAATGAGCCAACCCCTAACCAGGACCATTCCAGCCAATCCTAAAGAACACCTAGGGTAATACATAAGATTCCACAAGAGTTTCAGGCACTAGAGCAACTTTCTGGAGACCTACAACCTCTAGATGGGTCCCTGGTCCAGATAAGTCCTGAAACCTAGCCCAGCCTCTCCAGAATATCAGATAGTTCCATCTCCCTATCCCATATTAGTGACAGACCCTTCCAATATGAGAAATTTAGAATTGCCATAGCCCAAACACCCCTAAAGACAAGTAAGGAAAGATCAAAGGTGATGGTGGAATTATGCATAAAAGATAGGACTTAACAAATGAAAAAGAATGCTGAATCATTGAAATCAATAAAATGATTTGATATTTGAATCAATAAATATCAATGATATTTGATATTTGAATGAATAAAAATCATTGATATTTCCTTTAGTCTCCAGTATTTTAGAGTAGCTAGAAGTAAAAACCTAAAATTGTGAAATTGCAACCCATGTCAAAGTCTGAAATATGTTCTATAACTAATTGTGGTGCTGTGCTTTGAAATTTATAGCTTTTTTGTATATATGTTATTTTTCACACAAAAAAGTCGATTGTGATGATAAAAAAGTATTTAAGCCATCTAGCCTCCTATATTTTGGAGAAGGAAAAATATGAGAGGGTCATATGGTAGCCCATGACAAACTCTGGGATCTGTCCTGTAGCCACTTGTTGAAGAATGCTTTGAAAACTGTTGCTTTTTTATTACTTTCCTTTGTATATATGTTATACTATAGAATAAAAAAAAGTTTAAAAAAAAATTATGGCCTGGCAGCATGTTTTTGTATGCCCTCCCATTCCTAAATCTGGCAAACCGAAAATGGTTTTCACATTTTAAAATGATTGTAAAAAAGAAAACAAAAAAGAAAGAAGAGTATGAGACAGGATGGTATGTGGCCTAAAGAGCTTAAATATTTTTTATCTGGCCTGTTTTTGTTTGTTTGTTTGTTTTTCTTTTTTAACATAGGCAGGCACCAGGAATCAAACCCAGGTCTCCAGCATGGCAGGCAAGAACTCTGCCACTGAGCCACTGTGGCCCACCCCCATCTTTCCTGTTATAATTGCATTTGTTCCTCAAAAAGATAAATTCAAGTCCTAATCCCCCAGTTCCATGTATGTGATTCTACTTGGAAATAGGATCTTTGAAGATGTTAATATGAGGCCAAATTGGATTAGGGTGAGTCCTAATCCAATATTACAGGTGCCCTTATAAGAAGAGGAAAATTGTACACAGGCAGAGATTGAGTTATACCATGAATTGCAGGTAAGCCGCTACTAGGACCTTATAGACGTTAGAGAAGCCTGGCCCTAATAACACTTTGATTTTAGACTTCTAGCCTCCAGAACTGCAAGACAATAAATTTCTGTTGATTTAAACCATCCAGTTTGTTGTACTTTGTTACAGCAGCCCTAGGAATCTAAGAAGTAGCTCTTTACAGAAAAATGTTGCCATCCCCTTCAATAGGCAAGAGATAGTCCCTCATTCCCTCCATCAATTCTAACAAAAATGCCCTGGGGAAGACATGAGAATTTCTAATGCCGTCAATATGGCAATGGGATATGGAGACTCTGATTGATCAGGCTGGGGTCATGTGACCTCTTCTGAGTACCTAGGGGTAGGATAGCAGTTCTCTCAAGAAAAATCACAAGTTACTAAACGGAAAGGAAAGCTTGAAGAGCAAGGCTAAATAATCTATACTCTGTAGGAAACATGATGTTGCTCTTGAAATGGGACTATTTCCAAAGTTTTGGACAGTGTTGAGGAAGGAACAAGAGTGCTGGGTTCCACAACAGTGGAAAGTTGGATCTGAAGGAGTGGGGAAAGTACTACTTCATCTCCTAAATCTGAAGAAGCTGTAGCAGTGGGATTGGTCATCCCCCTTGGAGGGAGAGGCCTTTATAGGGATACAGGAACTGCCAAACAACAACCTGGCAGGAAGAAGATCACTTTCTCTGGCCTCTAGCTTCTTGTCAGTACCTCCCATTGGTCAAACCCAACAAGAAGCCATAGGGCAAGGTCTAGGTCAACTGCCAGAACACATAGCATGGTGAAGGAGTGTGGGGAGTGAATCAGGAGGATCAAATTGAGAAAATCCACACACAATGTACATTGAAAAGAGCAGGATTTATTTTTTGACTCTACTAAGGGATGGCCTATGTGGTCACAGAGGGCCCACACTTAGAATTGTCCCATACTTGGTTTAATAATCAGCTACTGTCATCCTGAAATTCTTAATAATGTTGAACAAGAGGCTCTACATTTTCATTTTGTATTAGGCCCTGCAAATTGTGTAGACAGCCTGACTCTATTCTAATAGCGGTGACCTCAGCAAGTGATTTTTTTCTCCTATGACTTTCAGTTTGCTCATCTGTAAAATGAACTTAATAATATTTTCCTCTCAGGGTTGAAGAGCAAATGAAATGTGTTTTAAAGGACCTGCTCCACCAGAGTGAGTGCTCAACAAGGACAGTTTCCTTCCTTTTCCCCTAAATATCCTTTCTTCTTCTTCCTTAGGAGAGGGACCCTAACAGCTTTAGGCAGCAAACTCAGGAAAGAAAATTCAGGAGTTGCCCTACAAATGCCAAGAAGTAAAATGGCTAAATAACCCAGCTGTTATGGAGTGAACTGTGTTCCCCCAAAAGACATATTCAAATCCTAACCCCAGTTCCTATGGATGTGAACTCATTGTAGACAAGATCTTTGAAGATTTTTTTTTTTGGTTAAGATGAAGCCAAACCAGATTAGCATGGACACTAATCCAACATATCTGGTGTCCTTCTAAGAAGACACTAATCCAACATATCTGGTGTCCTTCTAAGAAGAGGAAACATAGACTCAGAGAGACAGAAAGATGGCCAGTGATGGAGGCAGCGATTGCATTGTGATGCCGCAAGACAAGGAACATCATGGATTGCTGTCACCTACAGACATCAGAGGACACATGGCCCTGAGGATACTTGATTTGGACTTCTAGCCTTCTGAACTGTAAGACAATAAATGTCAGTTGTTAAAGCCAGCTAGTCTGTGAGCACTTTGTTACAGCAGCCATGGCAAACTAAGACACCAAGTAAATCAAATCCTGGTCTTTATCACAGACTACAAGCTGATCAGAAGGGGAGAATTGAAAGAGAAGTTTTAGCCACTCTTTCAGAGAACATTTGAGTTGGAAAGAACTTTATAAAACCCCTAGTTCTCTTGTTTTATTTATGTGGAATCTGAGGCCAATAACTATCAAAAACCTTGCTCAAGGTCACAGACATAGTGAGTACCAGAACTTTACTTCAACCCAAGAACCACTGGAGCCAAATTCAGTATGCTTTGCATTAACTACATATTCACTTTCATACCAGAAACTGAAAGTGGTTGACTTAAAAATAAGGCTTGGGAATTATTATCAACTTATTGTGGTACAAATTGTTCTTTTTCAACTTGCCTTTCCTCTTCCTCTCTTCTCACCAAAAAGTACCACCACCACCACCCAACTCTTTCTTCCTTTGTTCTTCCAATTCAAAGAAACTCGGTGTTTATTTTCTTAGGGGAATTACTAGCATCATGGGTGCTGTCAGCCTTGAACTAAAGGGCCACAGCACTCTGTGATAGCCAATGGCTATCACAACAGCAGGATACCCAGAACATACAGCAGTGCTTGATGGAGCATGGATGAAAATTTCATTTTCTCAGCATAATAACTGGGCATAAAATGTTCATTGTTTTGTGAGTTTTGTTAGGGTGGATCTTCTGCCTGCATATATACCTAAAGGCTTTTGTAATTTTCATGAGGGTATTTTTTTAAGATGCAAAAGCCTTTATATCCCACGGCAAGTTTTAGTCCAGTGAGGACAGTCTGTTTCTCCTGGCAACACTGAGGATATTAGATGAACAGGGGTCAGCTGGGTTGTTTGAAGAGAAGTCTTGGTAATCTGCTAAACAAAGCTGGGAATTCTCTGAAGAATGTTTAGCAAAGATACTAGAGTTTGAAGTGAATAGGAAGGGTTTTGTTCAGCAGGCTCTCCCTTGCAGTTGAATTCAAAGAGTGTTCAGTCCCAGAAAAGAACATCAATGTCTTTCTTGAAAATTAAACACACACACAAAAGTCATTCTCTTCTGCCCACATTGAGCATTGCTTAGCTGTGGAAAAGTTCCTCATGCCCCAAAACAGGCATCATTGCTTTTGATCCAAATCAAATGCTATACAGGAATAAAGACATCATATCTTCTATCTTTGGTAAAACTGATTTTTCAAGGATTGTGCTACCGAAAGGTCAGTAAAGGATTCTGCAGAGTGAAGTCTCAGAGTTTGGGCTTTGGATTTGTAGTCAGAGGTCCTGTGTCCCATTGGAACCATCAGCTGTATCACTAGTCCATGTCTGAGACCTCAGGCAAGGCACTTAAGCTCTTCATACCTTTATTTCTCCATTTGAAAATCTGGGATAAGATGTGCCGCCTACTTAACCTCAAAGGGGTATGTGAAGATTAGACAATTAAAGTTTGCCAAGTGCTTGGGAATCAATGGAGGGAAAAATCTATATGAATATAAAGCATTATTATCATTCTCCCTCTGTTTTCTTCTTTTCTCTCATTCCCTTCTTCTTCCCTTGGTCTCTTTCAGGGGATTATCCTGGGAGACTCACTAAGTATGACTTATGTTTTTTACTTTTGGTTGCTATTGTGGAAAATGTTCTTTTCCTATTATTAAATGATTTGTTTGAATTTAGTCCTTTCTATACTATCAAATGAGGTTTCTAAACCCAAGCATTCTAGACTGATTGCCAGTGAATCACACATGGCAAGGTTTCCTTTGGGTTTATCTTTAGCATCCTATAGAGAGGAGTAAACAACCAGTTTAAGGTAAAATAGTAAGTATAATTTAGAAAAATTTGTCCATTAGTGATTCAAAGTTAGTGAAGTATAAAAATAAAGCCAATTTAGAGCCCTTGTTACGATCTTTAAAGAAATTCCCTCTCTTAACCAAAAGAGTAATAATACATTAAATTTCACAAACATTGCCTCTCTGGTTGTTGCAACCACCTACAAAATGAGTGTAACACAACCTGGACATATTATTCTCATTTTACAGTTGAGGAAATTGAGACGCAGGGAAATTGGGTGTTTTGCCCTAAGTAATTTAGCTAATAAGTAACAAAGCCAGGGTTTAACTCTACTTTTCTGTATCTTCTTGTTTCAAAGACAGTATAATTTGTCACTACACCTTGCTGCTATTCTATAGCCATGGCCCAGATGATACTAAAAAAGTCAAATGTTTTTTTCTTTGGTACCTTTCCTTTACTTGGGTTTGTGCAACATACCTAATCTGATATGAGAATCTCATGGAAAGCCTGAAATGGAATGACTTTCCAAGGCTGCTTACCATGTGTTATGGAGTCCTGCCATGCCAAATGCAAGGAATTGCCTAAAGAAAACTGTGAAATCAGAACAAGGAATTTTTATTTGAACAGGCTTTTTCTCCTAATATTGCCACTCTCTAATGTTTTCACACATGCTGTTGTCCTCCTTTGTCTACAGTGGTCTGATCAGTTATGTGGCAGGAATACTTGATAGGCCCCAAAGGCAAATCGTTTTCATCTTGTGGACTGTAATGGATGTGTGGTGTACCAACCACATCCCTCTTTAAGGGCCAAGCCTTTCATTTCTCCTGCTCCTGAGGTATCCTTGGGGACTGAGTTCCTCTCTAGGAATTGCCCAAAGCCTCCACCAAAGGCATGCCCCCTCCCTGGTGGCAGCCTGCGTACAAAGACTGTTTGAAGGAAAAAGAGGGTTTATAAAGATTCCACCACCTGCACCCATCCTCAGGCCCGCCTCAAGGCAGAATGACTCTGAAAGAGTTCCAGAACTCCTCATAAGACGGTTGAGGCCTTTGTTGTTGCATTACAGTTGAATTTCTCCTTAGGCCCAACCCTTTTTTCTTCACCTTTTATGGCTGTTTGTCCTGAGAGTACTCTCCTAATAAACCTCCTATATGCAAATATAAGAATCTCAGAGTATTCTTCCTAGGTAATCGAACATCTACAGCTGGTAGCAGAAGTTTTCCTAGAAAGCAAACTTTGGCCAGCTAGCAGTGGTGGTACCACTCTCATTGGTGTTAGATGAAGCATTAATAACCCTTAGCATTGTAATTGTACTTGAAGTACAATTGTTAAAACTTACCAGTGGTGAACTGTAATGAGATACTGATGGACAGGAATGCCCTATGAGTACAATATTTCTGGGATTGGAGAGTTTTGTAGTAAATAGCAATTATAATGACTTTGGAATTGGATGAGTGTTGCTGCAGGCCAGCCGAGCATTAGAGAAAGTCAATGAAAGGCTTAAGGAAATTAACCGCCAATATAAGCAAAATGTGAAAAACAGAGGGCCTCTTTGGAGCATAGAAAGAATTTCTCTCTTCACCTTCAGCAAAAAAGGCAGAAAATACTGAGGATCAGGCAAAGTATGAAACTAACAAAGATCTGGAGGAGGTTGAAATCTTAGCTTGAAAAGTCTGCTCCTCCAAGGTCAAGGCCCCGTTTGGGAAAAAGTAGGACCCTGAGACTTAGGATGAGGTATCTAAATCCTCAGATTCCACTGGACTCTCTGGACCTAGCAAAGAAGTTCATCCCTTCATTACTTGAAGATGATGCAAATGCCTGTACCTTGTAAGATAACATGCCCTCCTTGGAGTCTAACCCCACCTTCCCTGTTAATCACCAAACCAAAAACTTAGGGTCAAGTCACGAACATAACCTGGCTAGGTAAGTGCTTGGATTACAACCCAAGGAAAAGGATTGTAAATCTAAGGAGCTAAAGGACCCAGCCAACATTTATTGGCAAGAGCCAGGAGAATATAAATGGACTAAATTCTTGGAGATTTCTTACTTAAAGAGGTTGAATCTAAAAATTGGACAAAGGATGGTTTATAAATACTGGAGTACTCTCTTTTGATACAGGATTTGAGACCCTAGCAAGATCTGCAGAAGACATGCCAACATTTTGGGGCAAATGATGGAGGAAAGGATCAAAAGACTCAAGAAAGTGGGCATATTGAAGTGAATATATATTACATACTGCCAGAAAACCTATTAGTTGACTATGTTCTTTGGGAGAGTTGAGGGGGCATTCCATTTAACAAAATAATAAGGGTTGTGCCAGGGACATCAGCAAAATTGAAAACACAGAACTGACTGTCCTCTGTAGGCCAGAACTGATTTTGGAAGATGCTGTTGCATAACTACCTCTCTGATAGAAAATATTATTGGATTCCTGGAAAAAAAAAATAGAGAGAGAGGCCAGGTGGTAGCACTTAGCTGTCAAAAGCAAGTTAAGCTCAATTATTTTAAAGGCCAGCAAGATTGGGGAAGGGTAGCACAACAATTGAGATAGTTAACAGAATACAGCATTTCCAGGATCAAGATAAAATGGGAAGGCAACAAGGGTAATTCTTAGTAATAAAATCCAAAGGAACAAAGTTTGTGGGTAACTGCCCCAATAAAATATCACTGAGTTTCTGGGCCTGGTCCAGTTTTAAACCCAAGGCCCATCAACTATCATGAGGAAAAATCCCTGCAATATCATGGCAAGTATTTACTGCATTGATTCTCCTAGCCTTTCTCCAAAAAGGCCTATAATCATCTATCTAGGTAACTGTGTACTGGGGAAAAGGGAATACTCAAACATTTCAAGGATTTTGTATTGACATTGGTACCTGGGGACCCAAAGCAATGCCATCTTTTCCAACTCTATCAGATAGTAAAAACAGAAGCAGTTTATACCCATATAGGATGAACAGCAGTATATTTTTATGATCTTGCTCTAGGGCTATGTTAACTCTTCTCCCTCTATCATACTATATTCCAAAGTGATCTAGACTGTTTAGACATTCCAGAGAACCATACATTGGTTCAATTTATCAGTAACATCAGGTTAAACAAATTAGAGAAGCAAGAAATGGCAAGTATTTTAGAGACCTTGGTAAGGCAAGAACTACAGAAGGTAGAAGATATATCCAAGGAAGATTCAGGAATCTGTCAAAATCATCAAAGTTCCAGTGGTCTAGGGCTTTCCAGGTAATGCTTCAAGGTAAAAAATAAAGTATTTTACCTTTCCACTTCCACCACTAAGGAGGAAGCATAATGCTTCGTAGGTCTCTTTAGGTTCTAGATGCAGTTTATGGAGCTATGTATCCCAGAAAAAACATATTCTCAAACTTAATCCATTTCTGTGGGTGTGAACCCATTGTAAATAAGACCTTTGGATGAGTTACTTTAGTTAAGGTATAGCCCAACTCAATCAGAATGGGTCTTAATCCAATTATTAGTGTCCTTTATCGGCAGAATGAAATTCAGAGAGAGACAGGGAGAGAGAGGGGGTGGGGAGAGAGAGGGGGAAGAAAGCCAGAGGGAGCAGCCAGAAGCTGAAAATCAATGGGACCTAGAAGAGAAGAGAGAAGCCAGGAGAAGGTACCATATGCACTGTCATATGACAGAGGAGCCCAGGACCAATGATCATTGGCAGCCAGCCCCAGAATGCCAATCTTCAGCAAGAAAGCATCACCTTGATGGTGTCTTTTCTTCATGCAATTTTATTTTTTTATTGATATATATTATATATTCACATATCATGTAATTGTCCAAAGTGTACAATCAATCGTTCACAATATTATCATTTAGCTATGCATTTATCACCACAATTAACTTTTTTCTTTTTTTGTGAAAAATGACACATATACAAAAAAATCCTGAGTGGGGTTCATGGCCTACAAAATCATATGGTCCAGCATATCCAGAATCAATATTTGCATGGTTGAAGTAGTACATATAGGAGCAGGCATGAGCAAGGTACAAGAGTACAGGCAAGAAACATAAGCAAGTGAGTTGGATCCCCATTTCATCCACCACTGTTGCACCAATGCCTCTCTCTCACAGATCAAACTTAAGGTCACATGGAATTCCATTAAGACAAGATTATGAAGGAAGAAAAAAAACCAAGCTGTTTCATAAATATATCTGCATCTGACCCTACATAGAACCAATGGTAGTGCTAATGGTTTGGGTAATTGAACAGGATTCTTGAAGGACTAATGTTGAAAGGTTGAGAATAAAGAGATTCAGGGTACAGGCATGTGGATGGACCTATGAAAATGGGCTTAAAGTATGAAACTGTTTTTATTAGTTTGTTCCTACCACAGAGTATTCACCATGGAAGAAGCACTAAACATGCATGTAGAAAGAATTACCTAGCCAGTTGATGTCTATCAGCTTTGGTTATCATTCACCCCTCATAGTGCTGGCACAATGGGTTTATGAATGGAGTAGTCATGATGGCAGAGATGGAGGCTATACATTGAGCCCAAAAGCATGGACTGTCATTTGCTAAGACTGATTTGCTACAGCTGCTGCAGAATGTCCCAATTGCCAGCCACAGAGGCCAATACAGAGACACTGATATGGCACTATTCTTCAGGGAAACCAATCAGCTATTTGGTGGCAAGTGGATTTCCTGGAAGCTTAATACTCAAAGGAATGGTAACTCATCTTCACTGGAACTGATAAACACTCTGAACAAACACTTCTTGCATGTACTAACCCTATTATTGAATGGCTGATAGAGTGTTTGATCCACCAACATGGAATCTCACATCAGATCATTTCAAAGCAAGGGATTTACCTTGTAACAAATGCGGCCAGGGACACATGACAGTGGAATCCACTTGTCCTGTCACATTTTACATCACCCAAAAGCTGTTAACTTGACAGCAATAGAGTGGTCCTTTAAAAGTGCAGATGAGGTTCTAGTTTAGAGATGATGCCCTGCAAGGATGTAGTGCCACCCTTCAAGAAATAGCATATACCCTAAATCGATAACCATGTGCTTTATCCTCAACAAGTATATCTGGGAAAAAAGGTCCTGCTTACCATCATTCTTAGTGGCCCACATATGCCTCCTGTTTCTTGCAACTCTAGGCTCTACAATTCTAGAGGTTCTAGTTTTCCACTAGGGTACCTCTGATGGAGTGTGACACAGTGAGAGTCCATTTAAACTTTAATCTATAGTTGTTTCCTTATACTGAGAGAGCAGGTAAGAAAAGGAGTCTTCACCCTGACAGGAATACCTGACCCTGGTCAGCAAGAGTAGGCAGGGCTGCTGTTACACCACAGGGTCAGGAAAGAATATATTGGTACCCAAGTAATCCATTGAGGCATCTCCTGATCCTCCCCTGCTCAATGTTGACAGTAAATGGACATGGCCTGAGAAGGGCATTGTTCTAGTTTGCTAGCTGTTGGAATGCGATATACCAGAAATGGAATGGCTTTTAACAAGGGAAATTTAATGAGTTGCTAGTTTACAGTTCTAAGGCTGAGAAAATGTCCCAATTACAAGTCTATAGAAATGTCTAGTCACAGGCATCCAGGGAAAGATACCTTGATTCAAGAAGGTCGATGAAGTTCAGGGTCTCTCTCTCAAGTGAGGAGGCACATGGCGAACACAGCATCTTCTGCTGGCTTTGTCTCCTGGCTTCCTGTTTCATGAAGCTCCCCAGGAGGCATTTTCCTTCTTCATCTCCAAAGGTCGCTGGCTGGTGGACTCTGCTTCATGGTGCTGCAGCATTCTCTGCTCTCTCTGAATCTCTCATTCTCCAAAATGTTTCCTCTTTTATAGGACTCCAATAAACCAATCAAGATCCACCCAAATGGGTGGAGAAATGTCATCCCCTAATCCAGTTTAACAACCACTCCTGACTAAATCACATCACCCAGGGAGATGATCTCATTACAGTTTCAAACATACAGTATTGAATAGAGATTATTCTACCTTTATGAAATGGGATTTATATTAAAACATGGCTTTTCTTAGGGGGCATACTTCCTTTCAAACCAGCACAGGCATGGTGACCAGGGACTGAGCCTCCTTAGATATCAATGTCTGGTCCACCAGTTAATCCACTTAGATAAGCAGAGATGCTAGTTGAGGGGACTCTAGAATGGGTCACAGAGGAGGAAGACAAAGTTGTGACTCAAGATCAGTTAAAGTGGCAGAAGCTCTAGTTTATTCCACTAAATTTCCTCTTCTAAGTTTCCATGGAAAAAGAAACCAAGAACTTATAGGAAGCAAAAGAATCTAAGTAGTGCAAGAGATGGGCAGTATTGATTGCTGGGTATGCTGCCCAGATGCTCCCTTCAGGATTGAGACTCAGTTCTGCAGCTGCTGGGGTTGTTGGAAACTGCATAATGCTCCGCTAAGTATCTTTCTAGTA
This sequence comes from Myrmecophaga tridactyla, assembly GCA_004026745.1. NCBI lineage: Eukaryota > Metazoa > Chordata > Mammalia > Pilosa > Myrmecophagidae > Myrmecophaga > Myrmecophaga tridactyla. The sequence continues at coordinate 70,707 of PVIY010008550.1, forward strand.
TCACCTTCTAACAAAGAAATGAGCATTACTCCGAGGTAGCCCACACCCATTTGGGAATTATAAAGGCCCAGCCCCCTTGCCTCAAGCTCTGAAAGGTCATTCCATTTGTGGTGATTCTTGTAGAAGGAACTGTGCCCTCTGTTGTAACTACAAAACAGTTCAACCTCTCCCTTGGCCATAACCTGCTTCCTTTGTCCATCATAGTTGTAATTCCTAAGAACATGCATCAATAAACATCATGTATGTACATCTCAGTGTCTCAGACTTTCTTCCTGATAGGAGCCAACTTTAATCGATTGGTAGTGATTCTCAACAAGTGTTGAGAATTATTGTGTGACCACATCTGTGCTCAGCAGGAAAAAGCCATTATCATTTAGAAGGGTCTGTATGGACAGAACGGAGAAGAAGTTGTAGTGCAGGTACAGATAAATTTCTGGTCATTCTTGTTCTATTGCATGCGGAATATTGTTCTGGAGCTTGATGAAAAGGGAGTGTATAAGCCAGAAAACATTTACAGTGGCCACAGGGGCTTAACTGGAGAATAATAATATATTATATTCAAATAGCAATCATAAACTAGTAAACAGTAGAGTTGTAATTTTTAACACCAGTCTTCTGACTCTCCCTTAAATGATACAACATTCCTCAAGAGCTATTGCAGTAACTGTTCCCACTCTCCTCTCCTCTCCTAAACGGATTCATAACTTTTGCCTTCCCATTTGCAGAGAAGATGCAGACTCTGCATATTCTCTTTGGAAGAAAATTATAGTAGTTGAGTTGGTTAAAGACAGTGTATGTGCTAAATGTTTTTTCCTATGTTCAAAATTTAGTGTAAAACAATCATTTTATTTGTGGTTTCTGTGGGTCAGGAAACGAGGGAGTTCTCAGCTGGGTGCTTCTAACCTGTGTTTCTCATGTACTTGCAGTCAAATAGTAGGTCAATAGGTTGGACTTGGAATTATTGGGGAGGGATGGTTTGCCCCTCTCCTTTCCTCCCCTCTCCTCACCCTTCCCTTCCCTCCTCTTCCCTCTCCTTACTTCACCCTTCCTCTCTCTCTCCTTGTAGTCTCGGACCTTTCCAGTTTCTTTCACTTGGAAAAGTTTGGGCTTGTTCACAGCATGTTGGCTGGGTTCCAAAATCAAACATTCAAACATTTTAAAAGGGAAAGTAGAGCTGTATAATCTTTCCCAACCTAGGTTCAAAAACCATGCAGTGTTACTTCTGCCACTGTATTGGTTGGAGCTATCACAAGCCTCTACCCAGAGTCAAGGAGAGTGGGCATAGATGCCACCTCTTGATGGAAGAAGTGCCAAAAGATTTGGAGGCCATAGTTTTACATTGCTATGGTGTGATAAATTGGAATTAGCTCCAATTCTAGAAAACTCTGGGCCTGTATCTTGGCTCCACCACTTTATACCTATGTGACTATGAACTATATGAGAATTTTGCAGTCATTTTCTCCAAAGCAAAGTGGAGTATAGCAATGCTTTTTAATTAAGCTGCTTTGGATGCAATGAATAGAGACCTACTCATGTAACCATGGGTTTACAAGAAACACCAAACCATCAGCCCAGAAGAGCAGGAACAGCTGCTGCCCCAGAATGAGAGGTGAATCCTAGGGACCTGAGTAGCAGGAGGTCACAGAGTCTCACTCTAGTGTTCTCAAATTTGTCTGATTTGGCCACTCCCACCTTTCAGGTTCTCACTCCTACACTGCTCATCTGTTCACCCTGTACCCTCTCTCCATCCTTTCCTTTTTATTTCTGCTAACTCATGGGTTTTGCTCTCTTAAAACTTGTGTTAGCCTCATGACCTATCCGCCTTTTCTCCATATCAAGGCATTTCAACATCAGATCCCACCACTGTCTGAACAGTTTAGGAATTTCCTGGTTCAAATTCCCAAAGTAAGAGGTAATTTGCTGGGCTCAAAGTGGATTGTCTGCATTTGAGTCATATTTTTTTCTTGTTCATTTAGTGACCAATCCTGTGTAAAGAAAAGCTGAGCTGTTAGCAATTCATGCTGGAAGGAAAAGGCAGGCATGGTCAATGTAGCTATGTTTTCATCAGCATAGTCCAACACAGATGTCTACTTCCAAAGGATGGTAATGCAAATCAATTAAAATGAGAAAAGTGAAACATTAGAAAATAGAGTGTTTTAAGAAGGTGTGATAGTTTGTTTTAAACATACATTCAAATGTATCCACAGGTTCATTTTTTAAGAATCAGGGCTCTGCAACTGTGGCTCAGTGGCAGAATTCTCGCCTGCCATGCCAGAGACCCAGGTTTGATTCCTGGAACCTGCCCATACCAAAGAACAAAAAAAATCAATACATCAATTTAACATTCCAATAATTAATGTAGTAATGTGATATTTAAGAATTAATGTTTTGTTTTCATAAACAATTATTGAACTGTTCTTCCTTATTCAACTACATGCTACCTATGTCAGGACTTCCAAGAGTTGGGACTGAATCTTTCAAGTTTCAAACAATTGGGAATTCAAATGAATTGCTGGGTGAAAGTATAGATTTTAGCATTATATTCTCTTGGATTCTTATTTAAAAAGGGGAAAGTCAGAAACTATTCTTCGTTCAATAATAACATCTTGAAAATGCATCTATTTCTAACCACATGTGGTATCTACTCAAATCTGTATTGGAAAATTACACTGTAAATGCTTTGTAAGCTTTTTTTTCACTCATTTTCAGTCTCTCACAGTCTCTCACTTCTTAATCAATTCCTATTTTCTCAACATAGACTGTCTTGCCACCAAGCTATTAAATAGTGATTTTTTTAGAACTCAAAATGAGAAGAAAAAAGTTAACCAACCAAAAAAAAGAAAAAAGCTCCAGATACTTTTTTTGTACCTGTAGCAGTAAACTAAAGGCATCCATATCTCTGCCACTGTGGGGTATTGAATTCATATAGGCACCTGATATGGTGAATGAAATTTTTTAATTCAAAAAAATTTTTTTAATCTAAAATGAATTTCCTTTCCTTCGTCGTCAGGAAATCCTCCAAATACCAAATCCAATTACGAGAGAGATTTAATTTCCCTTTTGGTCTAGGACACAACACAACAATTATCTGTGGATGTTTAAAGAAATTTCACAAAGTAGGATTCTCTTGGTTCACACTACATAAAATTCCCATGAAATGGTGACATAGTTGGCAGCACCTGCTGACATTCATGCCTGTTTCAGTGCACAGCAATTTGGGGTAATCTGCTTTTCTATTACAAAACACTCTGTCTTTTTGTTGGAAACTGAAAGGTTCAGAATTCCCAGCTTTTAAGGCTGCCTGACTCCTGTGACATCCAGCACCCAGAAGCAATTCAGAGATTCTTGCAGAAATTTCTAAGCATGCTGTCCAGAGCCACCATATAGACAAGGCATCCAGGTGACTGAGGGATTTCTCACTTGTCTTCTGGCTGCTTTTGCATCTGTTGATACAGCTTCTGTGTTTATACATATGATTAGGCTGAGAATTCCTGGGTCAACCACCCACAGATTGTATAAAAAATAATCAATCTTATTTGACTGTCTTAACATTTGGGCTATTTTAGTTGTTAAGGCAACCAGATCAGATGAAGTATTCATTCGTCAACTTGATATTCAGCAATTGTCTGTCATGGTTCTGAAGTTGGAAGGCGAAAAAAATTAAAATCACCTGTCAAAACAGTCAATCCAAAACAGCCAATCCAATCATGAATTCCTTGACACCAGAGAACTATGCTTCTCTTTCCATTTTTCCCCTCCTCCTCCTCCTCTCTTTAGAACTGTTCCTCCCACAAACACTTTCACTCAGTAATGTTGCTGAACAGTGGAGAAGGGAGATATTTTAGATTTGCAAAGGCTTACATTTCCTTCAAAGGCTTGCTTTTCCTTTGCTTTGATATTATTTTTTGGCAAGATCTCCTGGCAACTGTATCTGCTGGCCACCAACCTTTAGTCCTTAAATTAGTCCTTAAAGGATGAGTATACTGATGACCTATCTTAACAGAGAAATTAGGCAGAAATGTCCTTACTTTCTTGTTCAAGATGAATTTCACTTTTCCAGGTACACAGCTCCAAAGTCAGAGAGGGATGGCTGGCTCCCACAGCCCTTTCCTGCTGCTGAGCCTGCTCCAGCCTCCTTGGAATAGAATAGCTCTGAGCCTGGCCCTGGTGTGGGCTGCAGTTGGCTTTCCAAGCTGGGAAATGTGTTAGTAATTACTTTTTACTGCTATCTCCATTTGAGTTTCCAGACTTTTTTTTCACCCCAGCTTGTTTCTCCACCCAGTTTTCTACCTCATTCTGACTACTAATCTAACCCCAGCTCCCTTCCTCCAGAAGCATTTGACCTTGCACAGAACTTGGCATCAATTTCTCTCCTCCTACTTCCCCAGAAGGGAAGTGCTGGACTAGGATAATTAGCATCAGCAGGCAGCACTGCCAAACTGCCTGCCTGTGTCCACTAAGTTCTGGCTGATACAACAATAACTTCCTTTTTTCAGGCAAAAAAAGGTGGTGGTCACCAGACACCAGTTGCCAGGAAATATTGGTCAACAATTTGTTTCACAGTTGTGTTATCAGGGGCACGGGCGAAGTCAGTTAATTGAAATAACCTATAAGAAATAACCTATAGGAAAAAAATAACATAGGACTGAAACCACCTTAGTTTACATCTCCCTGCTTTTTGGATTTGAAACCGTTTGGAAATGAGGTCTGTTGAAGTTTCTTATGAGGAAAGGGCATGCTATGTTAATTAAGAATCTAGAAAGGGTTATAAGTAAAGTAGGAGTTGTTTTACCTGCTTAAGAGAATGAACTTTGCAATCACTTAAGAAATGCCCATTTCTTCCTTCTGTTGATAAGCTGATTGTATAACATTTATTTAATTAAATCCCCAAGGACAAATACTGGGCATAGTTTCATAACTGAAGTACTAGCATATATGTACTTGAAAATAACGCTACTTCAGTTCTTTAAAAATAGTTCACAATTCCATATTTTCATTAATTCGGTCCCACCTTCTCTTATTAGACTGAGTGGGGATTTATGGTAGATGTTTTTGAGTGTATGTTCTTGGAGTTTATAGAACTATTTTGTAAAAATGCTTTGGGTTATAGGGTTTGGGGGTAGAGACAGAAGTTGGCCAGGTAGAGAACTGTGTACAGGGATGTTGACTCTACTCACTTACAGTACATATTAGATACAACCCAGACTAAGAAGGTGCATAATAATATACAATTGTGCATAATCTATTCTACCCCTCTATTAAGCAGTGGTTAAGAAGACTTACAGGAGGTAGAAACTGGGTCCAAGTGATGGGTGTCTAGGTAGCAGGAGACACACATCCAGAGGTAGGATTTCTCCATATTAAGTTTCCACCTCTCAGATAAATTAAAACTGAAACTGTTTTCCTAAATTGAGTTTTTCCTTCCCTCATATTGGAGGACTAGCTCCTTAATTAAGCATAGATTTTCATTAATGAAGTACTTTGCAGATGGCCAAGAAGTGTGGGTGTGGGGGAAAGAGTGTATGCTCTGGAGTTAAAGGTCAGGCTTCAATACTGGCTCCATTTTTTTTTTTTAAACTTTTTATTAATTAAAAAACTTAACAAAAGAACATTAATATATCATTCCATTCTACATATACAATCAGTAATTCTTAATATTATCATATAGTTGCATATTCATCATTTTTTAGAACATTTGCATCGATTTAGAGAAAGAAATAAAAAGACATCAGAAAAAGAAATAAAACAATAATAAAGAAA
>PVIY010008551.1:0-76497 GCA_004026745.1 Myrmecophaga tridactyla
CATACCCATCTCAGCCCTATGTGCCAAACCCTTGCACACCCATCTCAGCCCTATGTGTCAAGCTCTTGAACACCCATCTCAGCCCTATGCGCCAAAGCCTTCCACACCCATCTCAGCCCTATGCGCCAAAGCCTTCCACACCCATCTCAGCCCTATGCGCCAAGCCCTTGCACACCCATTTCAGCCCTAAGCACCAAGTCCATGCACACCCATCTCAGCCCTATACACCAAGCCCTTGCATACCCATTGTCTGGTCCAGTCCTCCTGGTTGCCTCCTTGGAGGGTGGCAGGACTGATGGAATTATTGTCATTTTTAGGTGAGAGAGTGAGGTCTGGAGCAGTGAAGAATCCTGCCCAAAGCTCCACGCTTGGGAGCAACTGAGATGGGCCTCTCCTCCCGCTCCTCAGTGCCTTTCTCTGTCTCATACTGCACCCCTGAGTTCCCAGATCTTACCGTGGAATAGGATCACCTGTTGGAAGAGATTAGTATATTAAGAAAGCAGACATACCCCAAGAAAGTATTTTAAACTACAAAAATTAGGGTCTATTAGTAATAGAGGAAGAGCTCGTCCAGGACGGGAAGGGTCTTGCCTAATGATGAATTCAAGAATAAAATCCTAACAGATTTTCACAAAACTGGCATTATACCTCAGCCCTGCCAATGACCAGCTCTGTGACCTTCCACAAATAGCTTAATCTCTCTGAACTGCTTCCTCACCTGTAAAATGAGGACACTGAGACCCCTTCATGGACTGTTAGGAGAATTAACATGTTTATAAATGACAATTAGGTTCCAGGCTGTAGGAGTCCAATAAAGGTTTGCCACTCTTCTGTGCTGGTTTGAAAGGATGTATGTCCCCTAGAAAAGCCATGTTTTAATCAAAATCCCACTTCATAAAGGTAGACTAATCCCTATTCAATACTGTATGTTTGAAACTGTAATCAGATCATCTCCCTGGATGATGTGATTTAGTCAAGAGTGGTTGTTAAACTGGATTAGGGGATGACATGTCTCCACCCATTTGGGTGGGTCTTGAGAAGTTTCTGGAGTCCTATAAAAGAGGAAACATTTTGGAGAATGGGAGATTCAGAGAGAGCAGAACAACATAGCCATGAGAAGCAGAGTCCACCAGCCAGCGACCTTTGGAGATGAAGAAGGAAAATGCCTCCTGGGGAGCTTCATGAAACAGGAAGCCAGGAGAAGAAGCTAGCAGGTGATGCCGTGCTCGCCATGTGCCCTTCCAGATGAGAGAGAAACCCTGACCGTGTTCACCATGTGCCTTTCCAGATGAGGGAGGAACCCTGACTGTGTTTGCCACGTGCCCTTCCACTTGGGAAAGAAACCCCGAACCTCATTGGCCTTCTTGAACCAAGGTATCTTTCCCTGGATGCCTTTGATTGGACATTTCTATAGACTTGCTTTAATTGGGACATTTTCTCAGCCTTAGAACTGTAAACTAGCAACTCATTAAATTCCTCTTTTTAAAAGCCATTCTGTTTCTGGTATATTGTATTCTGGCAACTAGCAAACTAGAACATCTTCTTTCTTATGTTTCTATGTCTTGTTCATGCCAGCAGCCAAGGAATAACATATGTATTATTCTGGAAGCTGACAGGCTCGTCCTTCAGACAATAGGAGGGTAAACTTGGTGGTAAGGGCCTGGGGTGCTATCACCACGAGGGGTGGGACTGGGGGGCCAGGGGGCTGGGGTTGAGGAGGAAGGCTCCCCACAACTAGAACCAATGGGGGTCTGACTGCTGCACTTGCCAGATTGATGAGGCCTGCCTTGATACAACCCCAGAGTCCTCTTACATTTTAATCCCACAGAGGCAAGGGGAGCCTCAACTTTTCCAGGCATGTGGAATCTGGCAAAAGCTCTGGACCTTGGAGCTGGTCTCAGCTTTTCCACGCCCTGCCTGCCTGGGCTTTCCAAGCCTCTGTGTTGGGAGGGTCAGATGGGCTGATGGTGTAATAGGGCCTGATGGATGCCTGACCCCAAGGAGGTGCTCCGGGGTTGCTGGAGCACAGTGCCCAGTGGTCTGTGCTGTCACCCATGGTCTGCCCTATGCAGGATTGGGGGTAACGAGGCCCGTGGTTGAGATGTGGCTGGTGTAGCCAGTGGCGAGCAATACAGGAAGCATTTGAGTTCTGTAGATGTAGTTGCAGGATTCTGGATCTGAGTTTCGTGCGGGTGTCATTTCTTTCATTCGTTCACCATTTCTGCACATCCCCCTGTGCTAAGCTAAGGGAGTCTGGAGAGAAGACTCACAGTCACTGCCCTCCGTGAGCCCCCAGCCTGGAGGAGACAGAAGAGCAGACGGAGCATGACCAGACACTGGACCCAGGCAGAGGGCAGCCCGGAGCTGAGGCCAGCCCGAGGACGTGCCCCTCACCCAGCTTGGCAGCTGGCCAGGAAGATTGCCAAGGCTTTTCAGAGTTCTCCTAATCCCCAAAGACTCCACCTTCCTCAATACACGTAGAAGTAGTAACATTGATCATTTACTCCAAGTGAGCTTTTCTGGGTCAAATCCTATTTTGTAGCCAGTGCAGTCATTGAGTCTTCAGAGGACAGGAAGTAAAAGGCAAACAGATAAATGAATACACATGGACACGTTTCCTTTATCTGGAGCATCAGTCAGTTCCAGAAATCCATTCAGCCTCCATGCTCTGGAGCACTGTGTAAATAAGGAGAAAAGCCAAACCAAATGTCCTCACTGCGGAGCCTGTCTTTGCGCCCTGCCCCCGTCCACCGCCCCTGACTTCCCAGGGAGAGGCTCTCTCCAGGTCACACAGATCTTCTCTAGAGCTGGAGACGGAAGGCCCCTGGACCACTTTTTTTCTGAGGAGGCCTGGCACTCCCTCCAGGAATCCTCTCTGCACTTTTCCTCTCCTTTCAGAACTCTTGCTGTGCTTTAACACCAGAGGTAATTCCATCTCTCCAAGACATGCCTCAACCTCCCCCCCAGGCTCTTGCAGTCTACTGAGGACAGCACAGTTGCATCCTGTGCTGGGCAGATGGAAATTCCTGCTGTGTTCAAAATGGGCCATTCCATCTCTTGCCACAGTGTCTTTGCATGAGCCTTTCTTTCCCTGGGAGCTCCTTTTGTTTCTGTATTTCTTCTTCAAGACTCAGATGAGACGTCAGTCCTTACAGGTGCTCCAGAAGCCTGTGCCACCTACTTCCCAGCCTGGATCCCACAGCATTTAAAATGGCTGTGCATGCAGCAGCCTGCTGTAGACTGAGAGTTCCTCCCAGCCAGCAGCCCCCAGGCCATGGGAGTTGCTACTCTAGTCATATAACTATACTATTATTGTTATTATTATGGGTTGTGTAGAGAGGGGATTTCAGGCCAGCAGCACGAGCCAAGCATGCAGGGGAGACAGAGATGGTGACTGGTGCAGGGAGCGCCCAGAGCCCAGTTTTGCAAAGTGCTGCCTCGATGTTGATCCTCTCTCAATGTGCACATCCTCCTCTGAGAAGCACCTTCTTTCTTACCACAAGTTATTGATTTCATCAAGTCTCAGGTAGTAGGAAAAAGCATCCTTTTCCAAATGGAGGGCTTCCTGCCCTACCGGCCAGCATACCCACCCTTGTGTGATATTGTACTGAGGCATTCTATTATCTCCCCAGGCTGCTGAAATACAATGATAAAGAGCACATGTGTGTGATGCGGGTTCTAAGTGAGACGACAAATCAAGCCCCCACCCTCTCCTGTGGCCACAGAAGGGTCATTTAATTGATTACAGGGTTTCATATGAGCAGATGCAGGGAAAACAAAAAATAAATGCTTGGAATTGCTGCTCTGAGGGCCTCCCTGGATGGGCGGTGGGGCTGCAGGCTGCCCGGCCGGCTCCGCATTTTCCCCTGGCCCCCCCTGGCTGGACCCCTGGGCCTGCAGCGCCCTTGAGTCCTCGGATGCCTGTGCTGCATGCCCCCTGCTCCCTTCCCCACAGGTTTTGTAAACTTGTGATGTGCTCGTAGGGTTGGAATTGGTTCTGGGCTCATCTCTGCTTTGTCGTCTTGGATGTTCACTTCTCCTCTGGGCTGCTGTTTCCTCGTGTGTAATCAGGGTTCCTGCATCTGTTCTGTGCCGTGGATGTTTGCACAGTCTGCTGAAGCCTCTGGATCCCATCTCAGAATAAGATTTTTTTAATGAGTCAAATGAAACCCATTGGATTACAAAGGAAACTAATTTTATTGAAGTAGAGTCATCGAAGTATTTAAAAATGGTGGGATTGTAACACATACGCTTATTTACTAACACATTAAATGGCACGATTTAGTTGTGTATATAATAACTGCCATCATTCTGAGACTAGCGATGAATGTAGATGATATTTTGAGACGTCTGTGAGAATTGTGGTCTGCTCTGCTTTGGTTTCTGTTGGTTAGAGAGTCTTAGGTCCTAGGTCCATAGCTAGGACTGCTGTGGTTTGTTCCCTACAAGCGTAATGAGGGACATGCTAAAATGCTGGGAGGTTAGTGAGCATAAGGATGTAATTGTTTCCTGTCCAGATGTCAGGATCCCAGTTAGGAGCCCCTGAGCTTGATGTGATGTTCTCCCTGGACTCTTCCAGCCATGGCACATGCCTCGTGTCTTCTTCTGAAGGATGGGGAGGGGAACCATTTCCCAGCCCCAGTTCCCCTAACATAGGAGAGGAAGAACAGCCCCCCCCCACTGACACACACACACACACACACATTTATTAAACATTCTGCCATAGCCCAGACACTACACGAAAGCTTTCATGCACATTATAGTCTCCAGGGCTCACAGCCCCACTGGGAGGTGACACGATCACCCCACATTTTAGGGAACAAGAGAGGTATGTTGGAAAAATAATTTTTTTTTCTAAAAAATTAATGATGGAAAAATGATTTAAAAGTTAGTATGTTAATGGGAGTTGCAAATGGTGAGAATCCCACGGGGCCCTCACGAAGCAGTCTCTCCACATGCCTCCTCTGAAATAGGGGTTTCACTGGGAATCTCTGCTTTCCGTGGGTCCTCACCCAGGTAACACTCCACCGTGCCCTGCTGCAGCATCTTGCCAGCCTTTGTGGAGGCGCCTGGGTCTCTCAGTTTGTTTCTCTGTAAAGGGGGCTGATAACCACTCGATAGATTTAAGTAACACAAGTGTAGAATGTAACACCTGGCCTACCTGGGCCTTGGCTCCCCTGGACAAGCCCCGGACCCCGGGTCCCAGCCCCTACTGTGTTACCCCGGGAGCCCCTGTGCAATCCCAGAGGACCTGCCAGGACCTCGGTCCTACTGAGCCTGCTCTGAAAGGTGGAGCATTCACCTTTGACCACCTTACACCCCACCCAGCGGGTGGGCGTGAATTAGGAGCAGAGCATTCCAGTGGGAGCGGGGGTCCTGTGTGAGTATAACTGGGGAGGGCCTGCAGACCTGAGAGGGCTCACCCTGGATGTGCAAAACCTTCTAAAACACCCAAATCACTCCCCAACTCCCACGCCCCTAGAAGAGGCCTCCAGCTACCATGCGGTCCTTTTTGCTGAATAAGGGTCTTGGGTAGTGTCGGCTGATGTGAAGGATTTTGATGCTTACCCCCCTTTTCTGCTTTCATTGCTGATGATCTGTAACACTTTAGGCTTGTCACTTAACTTCCCCTTGCTTGAGGTTTTTTTTCTCTAAAAAGCGGATTAAGAATATTTTCCCTGCCTATGTTTTAGCACTTATAAATTAAAATCAAAGCACAATAAAACCGAATCACTTAGAAAGAAAAAACTAGCTTTCTTAAATGAGTTTTGGGTATCAGTGAAAATCAGAACCGTAATTACAAACTATTAAAAAGGAATGCTACAAACTGAAATTTAGGGGATGTGACCAAAGCTTTACTTAGGAGCAAATGCATAGCCTGAAATGCTTTTGTAATCAGTGAAAGGGAATAAAAATAAAGCATTCAAAATAAGTTAAAAAGGGAAAATTCTGAGGAAAGAAGGAAGAAATAAGCCTTAAATATAGTTGAAATTAATGTATCAGAAAACAGAAAAACATTAAAATTTATAAATGAATCTAAAAGCTGATTTTGAAGACATCAATAAAATAGGCTTTTCTTAGACATAATCAAGAAAATGAAAGAAAAAGCACCACTCCACAAAAAGTCTCTTAGATGTATAGCATTACAAGAAACTATATCTTATCAGATTTGACGCCAAAGGTTAACTTGATCAACAGCCATGGAAAACATTTTAAATGATGTTAGAAAGATCATCCATAACAGAAATGAGCTTCAGCGAAGGGTCTGAAGAGACTTTGCCGTGTTTTACCTGACCAGGTGCGTGGGCCCAGGGGGAGCAGAATGAAGTCAGGTTCCATGGCCAAGGGTGGGGGTGAGGGATGTGAGGCCACACGCAGGGGATGGCAGTGGGGCAGACACCAGAGTTAATCCAGAGGCCAGTCCATACAAAGCCTGGTTTTCTCCCGAGTGGTCTTTTTTTGTTTGTTTTTTTAATTAGAGAAGATTTGAGTTTACAGAAAAACGATGTATAAACTAGAGAATTCCCACGTTCCACCCTATTGCTAGCACCTTGCATTAGTGTGCTATATTTGTTACAATTGGTGGTTTCCTTTTAGGGTTCAGGTCTGGTCCTGGGCCGGTCTCTACCTTCACATTTAGCTAGGGAGGAAGCCCCTTACCACATATTCACCCTTGAATTTTGTGACTATCAATGGGAAAAAATGTTGGAAAGCCTGAGCACTTACACGAATGTTGTTTTAATAGTAACTGGAGCGTAGGGACGGCCTGTGACATTGTCTGGAATTCAATGCCTACGGTTGTGCTATCTTCACAATGGTAGGACTCTCCTATGGGCTTCAGTGTGTTACCTCAAGAAGAGACCCAAGAGGGCTGGTGGAAGAGGGAAACTCATCTCACCTTTTGTGACCCAGCCTTAACTAGACTCTCTCTGGAACCAGGAGTCAGAAGATTCTGGTATTTTAAAGGCCAATTCCCAAGGACTGTTAAATGCATTGTTATGCTTTGCTTTGTTTGCGTTGGGAATAAGGGGCAACGGACCCAATAAGCAATAAAATGCTGGTTAGGAATATTAGAGTGCAATTGACTGCTTTACTTTCCCATGAAAGTACTAATCTTATATAATCTGCTCAAATATGGTGGGGAGAGAAGGGAACCAACCGCTATCAAGTTCTCGTGATTTGTCAGACATTTTACTTCCGTTATCCTATATAACTCTCAGCATCACCAATTGATATTACTGATGACATTATTATCTCCCAATTAACAGAATGGGTGACTGGGGTTTTAAGAAATTAAATAGGGCTGGCCATGCATGCTGGAGAGCCGGGTTGGATTCTTGGTGCCTGCCCATGCAAAAAAAAAAAAAAAAGAAATTAACTTGCTAACCATATTTTAGCTAGAAACAGACAGTTATGAGGTTCACACCTTGATTCTAAGGTCCTTGGTTTTTCCACTCCACACTCTGACCATTTTCCAGGCAGGCCTAAACCCAAACAGAATATCGTCTGAAATCTTCCATTCTGTTCTCCATGGAGTCCCCCAGGAGCCTGTCTTTCTTCCGGAATGGGTGGGAGCTGCACAAGCAGTCTCCATATTTCTTGTTCTGATAGGGAGGCTGTACAGCTTCTGATCCAGAGTGTTTTCAAGGTTCTTTTCCAATCTCTCTGTAACGCCTCGAATACTGTTTGCAGACACCAAAGCTTTTAATTCATAATGAGGAAGCAAGTACTCCTGGGAGAGATGTCAAACAACTTTACATTAACTTCAAAATGTGACTGATTTCTAGGAGATGCTCTCTTAGCAGTAGGTCTAGACAGGAAGGGTTTTAGACTGAAGATCCCATGCCCTTTTCTGCAGAATTTCTCAGTGATTAAGGAATTTGGCATAAGTGGGAAAGGATGGTGATTGTCAGAAACAGATTCTACCCTTTTACAGTTTTGCCATCTTGAGGGGAAAAAAACTGATATTAATATTAAATTAAAGCAGTAGGTTGTTAGCTTACATTCATCCATGACCACTGTGACCTCCAAATCTCTTTCTAATGCATAACTTGCATTGCCCTTCACCTATAGATACTCGCAGATACTTAGAAGTCAGAAAATGATGGTAAGGAGGTTGATGGCGCATCTCTGCTCTTTCCCTTACCACTTGTCAGTGGTATTCTTATCACTTACATCTCTATGTCAAGGAGTTTTGGTAATTTATCATTGATGAATTTTAATCAAAGCAAGAGATCCCTAAAGTGGACTTCATCAATCTTAAGGGAGGAGTGGGCTGACCCGGTCTTCCCTCCACCTCCTCCCCTGCACAGTCTGTGACTCTATGATAGATTCTGCAAGGTAATATGGGGCAATTCAGCATCTTACTAGCTGCAAGAATGACATGATCAAGCACCTGGGCCTCAGCCTCCCCCGCCCCAAACGGGGGACATCGTGGCCCACTCGGCAGGATGGTTCTGAAGACCATGTGTGCAGAGCTCCGCACGCAGGGCCAGTGCATGGTTGGGGCTGAACAGATTTGGGTTCTCTTCCTCTCTTGATTTTTTAAAAATAATAGTTATTTATACTATTTTCTGAAGCTCTAAGGTTCTTGCTCAGTTTCCCAGGTCTGCTGCTGGGTGATTCCGCAGTTCATCTACTTCCCAGCCTTCCCAGGCAGGGCACCCGCTCCCCGCTACTCTGTGCAGCTCCATGCCCGCTATGCCACTTCAGCTCTGACGTGGAAACCGCCACACTGAGAAGTTACTTTGTGCTGAGCACGTTCCGTAGATGAACTCATTTCAGTCTCATGGAGGTCCTGTAAAGTAAGCATCCGTTCCTATTTTAGAGGAGAAGAGATGGAGTCTCTGAAAGGGGAAACGATTTCCCAGAGACACAGTTTTGAGATGGTGTAGGGATGTAAATTCGAATGGGCCTGAAGATGGAATAGCTGCGTCGCGGGAGCTATGACCAGTTCTGAGCTGGCACCCCTGTGAGTGGCCACTTAGGAAGGTCAGTTTTCCGGGAGAAATGGGTTGCTTCCACCATTTTGATGTTGATATCTTTGCCTCATTGACATCAGGCAGTAGATTTATTGAAATAACCAGTCTCCTAACCTCACCCTGCCGCCTTCTTAAAAAAGATAAAACATCATGACATGCTTTCGAGTTCTGGTTGGCATGTAGCGTATTTTCTCAGGGCAGAATCACTATCTGCCCACTGCTGGAGCTGTTTGTACGCGTCTTGTTGCATTCTGTCCCCTTCTCCTGCCGAGCACTACAGGCACAGCTCTGTTCCCTGTTCTTCAAGCATCAGGAAAACTCTGAGGCTTCTTGGGGAGATCGTTTAAATGACAGCAAAGAGCTCAGTCCAGAGCAGGCCTGGCCTCAGTGCAGTTATACAGCAGGCAGAGTTTTGTCCTTGGCACATGTCACTCTTTCTGTTGGGGCCCCATTGTGGGAGGTAGATAAGGGACTGAGGTTTTTGGAAAAGACCTGGAGCCACCTGCTTTTGAGTCTTAGGGGTACCACTTACAAGCCCCAGGAACTTAGACAGTGTACCCTGTCTGTGCTCTAAGGACCAATGCCGATCTGTTGTTGGCATTTGACCCCTGGACAGGCACTGGCTGGAGCCATACATGTTGGGATCATTCTGCTAGGATGACTAATTCCTATGGAGATGGCCAGTTCCTAGGAGGATGGCCAATTCATTGCCTGAAGGAAGGAGCAACTAAAATTCATCGAATATCTGCTGTGGACCCAACCCAGGGCTTGGCATGTGTGAAATACATGTCATTTAAAACACTCCATGAGATAGGCAAGTAGATGATGGTGATTTAAAGGTTGGGTTCTAACATCACACTGCCTGGTCCAAATTTCATTTGTGCCACTTCAAGCATGAGCCTTAACTGTTCTTGCTTCTGTGATAATAGACTGCCTACCAGAATTTGGGGAAGGGGTTGTGGTGATGAGTGGAGGATGTTTTGCATTGTCTCCTGTCACATAGTGTGTGCTCATTAATGTGTAGCTGCCATTATGATTGTATTAGTTAGGGTTCTCTAGAGAAACAGAATCAACAGGGAACACTCACAAATATAAAATTTATATAAGTATCACATGTGACTACGGGAATGCAGAGTTCAAAATCCACAGAGCAGGCTGTGAAGCCAACGATTCCGATGGAGGGTCTGAACAAACTCCACAGGAGAGGCTCACCGGCCGAAGCAGGAAGAGAGCCTGTCTCTTCTGAATCCTCCTTAAAAGGCTTCCAGTGATTAGATGGAGCATCACTCATTGCGGAAGACGCGCTCCTTGGTTGATTACAAATGGAATCAGCTGTGGGTGCAGCTGATGTGATCATGATCTAATTCTATGAAATGTTCTCATCGCAACAGACAGGCCAGCACTTGCCCAACCAGACAAACAGGTACCACCACTTCACCAAGGTGATGCATGAAGCCGACCATGGCAATGATTATCCACATTTTGCAGACAAGGAAGCCAATGCTTGGGAACTAAGGGAATCTTCCTCTTCCTACCACCAGGATTTCAGACTTGTGCTAAACTCATTTTCAGATCAAACCAGCTCTTTGCAAGGTGAGGACACAACCCTCCCAATCACTGCACATCTGGTTGAGCATCTTAGCTCTGGGTGGGTTTGGCCTGGGCTAAGTGGCTGACACAGAGTGCACTAATGACTGTCCAGTCATTAGCATATGCCCCATTTTAACCAGGCCATAGGTGGCATTGTGGGTGAGACATGATACTGAGATACCAGGCTACTGGCCATGGCAGACCTCTCCTAAATATAGATGGCTGAGACCCCATAGAAAACATTCCCCTGCTGGTGGGGAAGGGCAGAATGCATATAATTTCTATAGGTTTCAGAACAGAGACCGAATTTGGTCGATGCCAGTTGATGGTCTAAGTGATTCTGAATGCTGGGTTGTAGGTCTTAAAAGTGGCTTTCAGTTCTTATGCATTCTCCCGCAATCTCTGTGTCCCTGCTAGGGAGGAATCCATGGTGCCTCTTTACAAATTTGAAAGGTCAGGTTAGAGAGGTTCACATCTTGCCGTAGGGCACACGTTGGCAAAGGCAAGATTTAGACTTGTGTTTGCTGGACTGTGGATTCAGTGCTCTTCTACCCGTACCTCCCGTTTCCATAAGGACAGGGCCGATCCCTGCAGGGCCAGCAGAGGAGAGGGTTCTGGGGTGGGATTAGGGAGCAGCTGGGCTGGCATCATGGGTCCATGATCCCAGTAGGCAGTTGGGTAGGACAGGGTTCTGTGGGAAGGCGGTGAGGCTGGGCATGGTAGAGAGAGTATCTGATAAGATAAGAGGACACCTCAGCCCTCAGCGGAGGGCTATAGGTCTTCCAGGGTGCCTCAGCCCTCAGGTTGTATGCTTTTCCCCATGGATGATGGGAAAGCACCCTGGAAGCCTGGCCACCACTCCTGCTCTCAGATAACCTGGGCAGGTCTGTGTCCCCTCTCTCCCTGGCCCTGGGCCACCTAGATTTGGATTCTGTTTCAATGCTAAAGTTCCTGACTTTACCCACCTTAAGTCAGGGGATCTTATATTTGGGGAAGAGTCTTGAGATTCTGGTAAAAGCGATAGACTCTTCTCCCAGAAAAGTATCTTTCAGGAATGTTGCATACAGCTTTGGAAGGTGCCTGGATGCCATGGGTTTCTCCATCAGTCCCATGAAAGTCTGCAGACCTGGTTATGAGCTTTACATTAAATAGAGGGTTGGACCCTGATACTTGGCTTCTCGAACAGCAATCAGTGGGAACAAACAACTTCACGAGCAGCAACAACAAGGCTAAAAATCTCACATTAAGCTGGACAGGAAATGTGCAGGAGCTTTAACACTTGAGGAACAAAAATGGAGGTGTGAGTAAGTGGAAAGCAAAAAAGGTGTTCTCGGAGGGTAAGATTCAGTGTTTAAAACTGTAAATCCTCCCATTATTAATCATTAAATTCTAGGCCATCCCAAACAATATTCCATAAAGTTTGTTTGCATAAGGAAACTTGGAAAAATGATGCCAGGCTTTATTCAGAACAAGTGTTTATAATATACAGCTGGCCCAAATCCAGCCAACAGCCTGTTTTTGTAAATAGGTTTTATTGGAACATGGCCATGCTCCTTTGTCCATGTATGGTTTATGGCTGCTTTTTTGGTACAACGACAGTTGAGTAGTTGTCATAGAGACCCTATGGCCCACAAAAGCCTTAAATATTTACTATCTACCCCTTTAAGAACAAAGTTTGCAGACCTCTGGTCCAGAAAATTAAACACATGAGAATAACCAGGAAAACAGAAAAGAAGACTGATATAGGCAGACTAGCCTTAACAAATTTCAAAATGTTTTATAAATGCACACTGAGATAAGTTTGGTATTAGCACAGGGATAGACAAAGAGGCCAATGCAATGGAAGAGTCCAGAAATAAATAGGTCCAAATATTGGTAGAATTTACATATCATATATGATAACCTGACATTTCAAATCAGCAGGAAAAATGGATTATTTGATGGCTTACATTGATATTTGGAAAAAAAACTCAATATTTTCTTCATCCCTTAGGTGAAAAAACTCTAGATAAATGCAATATTTAATAATAATCAATGAGATCATAACTAGACTAAAAGAATACAAAAGCCACAAAGAAAAGAGGGTTGATATATCTTTCTATAAAATATTTAAAAAGCCTTCCCAGCAAACTTACTACAGCAAAATCCAAAGGCACGTGAAAAACAAGACATATCCTTAACATGAGACAAAGAGATAGCACATAAAGAGTTGCCAACATAAGAAACAATGTGAAAATAAAGCAATCCAATAGAAAACAAGCAAAGGGTATCAACAGGCAGTTCACACCCATAATATATGAAGAAATAAAAAGTATCAATTAACGTGAGAAATGCTCATTCTTCTCTTGATTGAAGAAATGTAAATTAAAACAGTATGAATTATCTTATTTACCTGTCAGATTTGCAGATTCGCAAAGATTTTAGAAGTACCATGGTGTGTCATAAAAGACATTTGCATACATAATTTGGAAAGAATGGATCTCAGTCTCATGGAGGATAATTTGACAGCATTTATGAGTATTGTAAATTCATCTACGCTTCGACCCAGCATCACCATTGTTCTAATTTTTTAGCTGTTGGAATGTGATATACCAGAAACAGAGTGGCTTTTAAAAGGGGGAATATATTAAACTGCAGGTTTACAGTTCTAAGGCTGTGGAAATGTCCAAATTAAGGCACCAACAAGAGGTGACCTTCACTCAAGAAAGGCCGATGAAGTTCAGGGTTTCTCTCTCAACAGGAAAGGCACATGGTGAACATGGCGACATCTGCTAGCTTTCTCTCCCGGCCTCTTGTTTCATGAAGCTCCCCCAGGGACATTTTCCTTCTTCATCTCCAAAGCTCTCTGGCTGCGTGGGCTCTGTGGTTATCTTGGCTCTGTTGGGGCTCTCTCCAAATTGTTTTCTCTTTTAAAGGATCCCAGTAAACTAATCAAGACCCATGTAGAGTGGATGGAGTCACATCTCCCTCTAATCAAAGGTTAATACCCACAACTGGGCGAGTCACAGCTCCATGGCGATCGTCTAATCAAATTTCCAACCTACAGTACTGAATAGGGATTAAAAGAAACGTTGACTCTGCAGGATGGATCAGGATTAAAATCTGGCTTTTCTAAGGCACATAATCCTTTCAAATCAGCACAAACATATTTAGAAACTTATCCTATAGGTAAATTCAAAGATGCAAAGATATTTGGAAAAGGAGATTAATTGAACATTGCTTATATTAGCAAAATAATAGGAAACCACTGAAATATCCCTTGGTAGGGTTTGATTGTATCAGTATTTCTCAAACCTGAGCAATGTGTTGATTCCACTTACAAGAAAAAGAAATTCTCAGAAACCCTTGCTGCTAAATTTAATTTTTATTATGTTTCTCAAATATGAGCAACCATTAACCACGTACAAACCTCAAAGGTTTATAGTTCTCATAATTCTAAAAATAAAAAACAAATATATAAACTACATATAAACAAGTACAAAGTCAATAAAATTAAAATTTAACATTACTTTTGTTACACGTGTGGTGTGTTCTGCTGAGACTAAAGGGGAGACATGTTGATGGGAACACATAGACTCAGATTCAATTTTATATCTAAAATCTATGCTTTTGGTTCAATAAGACTAGTGAAGGGAAATCCTGTTTGCATAAAGTGGCTTTAAAAATGTATTAATACATTTAGATTTTGCTTGTTAGTTCAAGATATTCAGATCCATGATTAATTGAAACCCTCAAATGCCAGTTTTAATGAGCTGTTTTGATGATTCTTTGATGCGCCCCAGTTTATTTGAAGATAAGGTTAGCATTGGTGCTCAATTTATCTATGTATCCCTGGAATTGAGAACAGAGACATTTTGCTCGGTGTATTTTCAGGCCTCCTCTTTGCTGATGAACTGAGGCCCCCTGTTCAGACAAACAGGCACAGAGGCTGTGTAGGAGCTTGTCTCAATTCCCTTTTCTTGCCTGTTCTACCAGGAAGACTCAGTTTCTCTCTCTACTCTCTGCAGATTGCTCCGAAACCTTCATATCCACAGACCGTCCTGTCAGTGGCTTTCCATTTGCAGTGGTAAACGCAGGCATTAATGGCAATGTTGAAATTTGGGGCAGTTCTTGGTTAAAAGATGGTTATCTAGCTGGTCTACCACATGACACTGGCTCATTTATTTATGAGATACCATCAAGAGGAAAATGCAGAATAAACAAAATCTCAGCTTCTGACCTCCAGGCTACATTGTAACACAATTGAAATTTGAATGTTATAGAAAATGAGATGGAGGAGGAAAAACAGAACAAAATGTAGCCCGGACTCCAAAAACAGCCACAGTTACTGTTGGATGTGTTTCCCAGCTAGGCTGTGTCGCGTGTCTGTTGAAAAAGTGCCTGAACTTGGTACTCGGACAATGTTAGTCCTTGTCTGAATTAAGCCAGCTCGTCAGCTGGCTGATTTGGGACTTGCAGGGCGGTGAGCGTGAGAACCAGCACTCCAGGCAGCTGAGCCCCCAGCTCCGGACAGCCCACCTCCCTGGGCCAGTCCTAACTGACCTTGCTCAGCCCCTGCTCAGCCTGTCCCAGGGGGCCAAGGACTTGTCACGCCTGCATGAGACAGTAGTCGGGGCAGCGCCAGGGTCCCCTGCACGGACTGCTTCTTAAAGAGATGGGAGACGGCCACTTTGGACGGTTAAGCAGATCTTGGCAGAGAGCATTTAAAATCCTTACATCAGATGTTTTCATGCACTTACTTCCCTGCTGACAAGTGCAAAGGGGGCTTGGTTTAACTGTCGTTATTTACAGCCAAAAGAAAGTGGCTGGCAGTTCGCGGGAAGCCAAGGGTTTTATTTCTCGCTCCTGTTTTCCATTTCTGTGATTTATGGTCCTTGGGGCTGGGAGAACTCCCTTGAAAAGCTCTGAACTCAGTCCTCCCTTCTGGCCTCCATGGAAGGCTGGCCCTGGGCCCCGGCAGTCTGGGCAAGCGCAGGGGTGTGCCCTCTGCATGGGAAGCCCTGGCACTTTCCTGCCACATGTTGGCTGGCCACCCAGGCTGTCCTGCATTTTGGACCCTGAACGAACCAGCACCTCAGCTCTTGGTGTGAAAACTGAGGTCAAAGCTGCAAGTCGCTGTTGATTTTTTTCCATCTTCCACTTGACCTCTGATTTTCCTTTGATGAAGTGTTTATCTTTGGAAAATCACCCACTCCTGCTAAGCCCTGTCGTTGTCCTTTGTTGTCTTGATTCTTAGGCGCTTCGGTATCTGAGACTTGACTCCCACCCGGCCGCCACGATGGAGGTGAGCTGGGGGTCCAGGGTGGAGTGGGCACAGGCCTGGGCTCTGGACAACGGTGCCTCTCCCTTCTCGGTGACAGCCTGGCTCATGGTGACATGTGCCTGTAGCGCCTGGAAGGTGCCTTGTGAATTATGGTTTAGGGGATGTAGGAATGAGGATGCCGGGTTGTATGTCTATCCACAGACGTGCAGGGCTGGCTGCTCGCCTGAGTTAGTACCTTGAGCTATGCTAACAGAGGTGTGATAATAACATTCATAGTAATATTCAGCACAACTGGGCACGTACTAAGTAAGAGATACAATGCTAAGCACTTAATATGCACAGCCTCTTTTAAACTCTTAACAACTTTGTAAGGGAGGCACTGCTTTATCCCCATCTTACAGATGAGGAAAATGAGGCACAGAGGGGTTAAGCAATTTGTATAGGGCCACACGGCCCAGCAGGTTGCCGAGCTGGGGTGTGTGCTTGGTTGCTTCTGGTTCCCGAGCCTGCACATGTGGGCTGACATCAGAGGCTCTCCCTGTGGGGGCCGCAGAGGCCCCTCTGGCTTCCCCAGGCAGGGGCCCTGTCCTCTGAGCTTCCCCCTGGAGTGCTCACTGGCCTCAAATCAGTTCCTGACACTTTTCATGGATGCAGATCTTGTCCCTCCCGCTGCATTTTCAACATCCTGAGGTCGGCACTGGAAGGTCTCTTTTGGGAGCAGCAGCGCCCCTAGCAGATGCCTTCAGCGCTAATCCCCGATGCCATTCTGTGCTCCTCCCTTTTCATCATCTTGCTCTTCTTGTTTCCAGCTTAGGAAGCTGGATGCCTTAGCTCATTAATGTTTCGTTCTCCTGTTTTTCTAATGTGCATTTAAGGCTCCATGTTTTCCTCTGAGGACTGCTTCAGCTGCATCCTACATGCTTTGAGATGAAGTAATTTCAAAAGTATTCGGTTCAAAATATTTTCCTCATTATATCATCATTTCTTTTTTGACTCCTAAGTTCTTTAGAAGTGCTTTTCTTAATTGCCAAAGCGATGGGGGGTTTTTCTGGTCTGTCTTTTGGTGATTGATTTCTCCTTAAATACGAATACACCAAAATAGAAGCACCCTTCCATTTATCACTCCATGTCCTGCGGCAGGAGCTGGAGACTGATAACCACAGTCCTTATACCAGCCCTGCTCAGCGGGTATGTTAGTGTCTCTGCTTTACATAAGAAGAAAATGAGATTTTAGGCCTCACTCAGTGTCATGCAGCTGTTCTGTGGGAGCCGGAGCTCTGAGCTGGGGTGGGAGGCAGCCCAGTCTGTGCCAGCAGCTCCTCTGGTTCTGAAGCCCAGCCTTCCCCAGCTTGTCCTCTCCATCGCACTCCTTAGGAACCTGAACACGCTAGAGCTGAAGTGTTGGGATGGCGTGGGAGGGAGGGTTGGAGGGGCCCATGTGGCCACCACCCGGGCAGGTGCCAGTTTCCCCAGCCTGCAGTTAGCCCTTGGCTCCCCACGTTGTGCTCATTTTCACTAGTTGAAAGCTTCAGCCGTGGACTTTCTGGGAGCCGAACTCCACACTCCGGTCACTGACTCCCCTCATCTCAGCCACCCGCGGCAAGAAGCAGCGTTCCTACTGGCAGAGCAGTAGAACAGAAGTCACAAAAATGCAAAAATAGCTTGGAGGGAAGGGCCTGGCTGGGAATGAGTGACATGTCATTGGAGCTGCCCGTCGATGACAGCCCCAGCCTCCTACGCCCTGGCTCAGCAGACCTGTCAGCAGGCGGCCCCTTTACCATTCCCATCATAAAACAAGCCCATCCGGTGCTTCATCCTTGGCAGATGTTAAGGAGAAAAATGAGGACTCTGATCATTATTAGACCCCAGGTTTTCATTATTGTGTTGTCCCCCAGCATGTTTTTCTGTGCCCTCTTGGAGGTAATCGCTTTGATGTCAAATCACTCAAGGCAGCTGGGAAGAGAATGTCTCCTGCAAATGTCCTTTCCATCAATAAATAATAAATAAACTTGGGGGTTTCTGGAGCCTTCTGTTTTATAATAAGGTCATTTGAGTTTGAAGCGGGAGGATGAGTTCTTTAAGGAGAAAGGGAGAAAAGATATTTTCTGGTCCAGATATTTTGAGTATTAGAGATCTAATAAGCTGCCAGGTGTCAGTTCTGTAAAACACTGTAAGTGATGGAGTTCAATGCTCAGTCCATGACTGGCCAAGGTCTGCGTCAGGCTTGGGGAAGGCAGCCCTGGCATCAGAGCTGTCTCCAGCAAGGGGGACACTTAGTGCCGTTGCCTCCGCCCGTTCCCCGTGAGCCGCGTGGGCTTGTGACCCTCGTTCAGAGGGTGTATTTGGGGGTGAAGGGACTATTATTATTATTACCATAACACTTTTTCTTATACAAAAATAATACATGTTTACTTAGATGAGACACAGCTGAGTTTAAAGAAACTTCTAAAATGTCAGCATTTGCAGATAATCACTTAAACTTTGTGAGTATATTTTTTAGACTTTTTTCAAAGAAAAATATATTTGTGCCAAAACGGGGTCATTCTGTTTGCATTTTCTTTTGAATTACTTTTTTCTTTTCTTTTTTACAAATAACTACACTGAAGACATATTTCTGTGTCAGTAAATATTCTGGTACTGTATATTGTTGGATACATTATATTTCATTGTATGTATGTACCACAATTTATTTACCCAGTATTCTATTATTAGGCTGTCATTCTTTTTGTTTGTTTGTATCGCTTTTTACAGTGCTGCAGTAAATCACCTTAGAGCTGATTTGATATGCACATGTTTAATATCAAACATTTATTTCCTGAGGGTAAATCCCTATACAGGAATTGTTGGATCAAAAGGTAGACTGTTCTTTCCATGCTTTTCATTTATATTGCCTTTTAGCATCCCACCAGAACTGCCCCCGTTTATGTTCTCACTCACAAGCTTTGAATGTGAAGGGTCTCTCTGTCTTCTAGTCCCAATATTTGATGCAACAAATGAATTCAATGAATAGTCCCAGGTCTGGCAGCTCAGCACGCATGGATTCAATATGGTACCTGACGCGCAAACTGGAATCATCTGCAGCTACTTGAAACAAAGGCTTCTCCTTGTTCTTTGTATCACCAGCACCTGGTGTGTAGTAGTTGCTCAGTAAACATAATTTAATTCATTCATTAGTAAATATTTATTCAGTGCTGCCTACCTGCTGGGCACTCTTGGCACCGTGGGCGCCGCGGTGAATGAAAAGCAGATGGAAATCTCAGCTCTTGTGGCGCATACATGGACCCGAGCTCTGTGGTCAGTGGTTGCACCCTCACCAGCGCTGATTTTTACACCCTTAAAAGGCCCAGCTTCCCTCTGCCATCCTAGGCCATGCTGTGCTGCTTGTGAACTCTGCGGCGGCGAGTGCCTGCACAGCTTATTTGGCACTTGGCCTATGCAGGGTGAATTGCTTGCTTTATTTTTATAGCTTGATTTGACCTCCCCAGCTTGACCAAGGGCACCCTGAAGGTGAGAGCCTCTTGGAAACGGAGATCACAGTTTCTGCAGCATGAGCTCGCAGCTCCACGTGCTGCCTGGCGCACGGCTGGCTCCTGGGGCGGCCGCTGTGCACCCAATTGGGCGCCATTCTTTGGAACTGCTGGTTACCTGTCTCCATTTTGGTTCCCCCAGCACTTAATGTCTGAAGAACTTTTTCCACCTACTAACTTATAAGAACAAGTCATTTCAACATGAGTAGAAAAGGCAAAACCCTCCTTTTCTTGGAAAGGAAAGTGGAAAACATATAGAACTCACTAGACGCCAACTAAAGTAAAAAATTCATTCCCATCAACCACATGTGACGCTTAAGCAACCCCGGTGTAAGCCAGTCATCTTAGACACTTTGGCTAAGAGAGCTCAGGCCAATTTTTGTTGTATTACTACTTCTACCTCCCTTCTTGACCTCTTCTGTCCTGGCTGATTCTTCCTTTATTCTTTGCCAAAATACGCTTCCCTATCATCGGTCACAGGCCACATTGGGCTGCTTAGTTTTAATTACAGAGCTCTCCTGTACACTGTAGAGTTCGTAGTCTTTCTGTGAGCATCTGTTCACGGTTCATTCCTGAAGGTTCTAAAAGAGCCTAAGTGTTCTGTTGCTCCGGTGTTTGTACTACTCCAGTTATTCCTGTATCTTTTGGCACCACACATGTCTGCAAATGTAGGAGATGGGGTGACTCCCTCCCTCAGTGCCGGGGCTCAGCTGATGCCCATTTTAGAGGGTCAGCTGTGCAGTGCTGGCAAAGGGTGTCCAATGCAACTCCATTGTGCCTGCAGTGGGAGCAGTTTGCCCACCTTCCCTTCTGTTAGCTGGGAGAAAACAAAAATCTCTAACCTTATGGTTTGAGAATACTCAAACCTAGAATTCTCTCCCACCCACTGCCGACATAGCCCTTTCTTCCAGGGTTCTTTCATCCACTTACCAAATGCCCACCTAACTGTCGCTGCTAGCATTTGGAATGACTGGCTAGCCCCTCTGCTGGAATTTAACAATGTAATGATTTACATATAAATTATCCTGGAATTCAAATTTGATTGTGATTATTAGAGCAGCTCCATCTCAGGGAAAGTGGTCAGAGCTGGAAAGGAGAGTATCCACCAGGAGGGCTTGCTAGGACTGGTGGAGAAATTCCCCTGCCAGGGGCCAATTGAGAAGCTTCATTTTGGAGAAGATAGATAAAAGGTGGAGAGGAAAGAAGGGATTGCTGTGGGTGCTGATGGCATTTGGGGGTCCTCTCCAGCCCACTGAGCTCCAACATTTAAGCTCCCAGAACATCTCCTCCTTGGCCTCCTTTTGCCCAATCTTAGGTGATGTTTGGCAGCAGCTTTCCTCTTACCAAGCTCGTAGCTTAATTAGCTCCTGTGCTTGCCTCAGCTCCTCAAAGAGATGATAGGCACAGAGGCGCTTAAATAACTCCCCCTGGTTGTTTGATTGATTCAATAATTGGGCATTAGAATGTCGATCTACTCAATGAATAGTGTCCGGTCACTGTGGTTTTGGGGGAGGTAATCAGGGCAGAACTGAGCCATAGCTTTGCCAATGTGGAACCAAAGGGTGATATAATAGACTGCAGGGAGCACTGCAAAATGAAAGGTGACTTTTAAATTCGGGATTGCAAGCCGGCAGCCTCTTGCTTCTGGAGCTCCATGTAATGAGTATATTGTCTCCAGCAGGAGGCCTTGATGACTGATGGGTGAAAAGCCGAGCCATAGCCTGGAATTATTATGCTCGCCCACAAAGGAGGGTGAGAATGACAGCACGGTGATCTATTAGCGCTGTCTGTGGGGTTAATGGTAAGCATTCCTGTTGCTAGTGGTCTATAAAGAGAGAGGGAAAAAAAATGAAAAGGGAAATGGTGTTGGGGAGAAAAATCAATAGTATTAACAGAGTCATGGTAATAAATGCCATCATTTATTTCTAAGATGGTTTTTATTGAACTAGTTATGAACTTGTTACTTTTTCTTTTTAATTTGAAAATTGGGGAGAATGAACATTTGAGGAGGTTCCAAATTTCTGGCCCACAAAACAGCCATACTGGGTTGATTAAAACTGGAGTTTGCATAGCTTTTAAAAAGGAAAGTAAAGAAATGAATGTATATCCAGAAGAAAAAGACCAGGGGAATGTTGGGGAAACGAATGTGGCCTTTATGTCAGGGAAGTCCTGTTTTTGAATCCTGTTCTGCCTGCCATTAGCTGCAGGACCACTGGCCCATCTTTTACCTATAAAGCAGAACAAATGCATCTCCCCAGGCACAGCTGTTATAAGGGACAAATGGCATCGTGTGTGTTTGTAAAGGTGTCTAACAGGTGCCTGGTGTAAGACAGCTGCTCATCAAACTGTGGCTGTGGTCTACTGATGTCATCCAACTCGGTTTTTCACACTTCATTGTGGTCTCCCAGTTCAATGACCTCTAAAGCATAGGACAGGAAATGGTTGAGTGACTTGTGTGACATTTTGAATCAGTTTATTACCAACACATAGTTATATACATATTAAAACTTTAAAGAGAGAGCTTAAGTCTCTAAGAGATTCAAGTTCCTCAGTGAGATGACAGTAAGCCCTGGAAATGCCCAAGCGGAGGCTGTAGGCACCTGTCTATCATAGCTGTGGTAGGAAAGATTAGAGGTGGAGTGGAAGGAAGAATACGAGCCTGCACATGTATTGTTTTCTTCCAAAAGTAGTTTCAAATAGTTGTTTTTAAAAGGTAGAAATGAATTTGGAGCAAGAATGGATTGGTTTTCATGTTTAGCTTTGTAAGTGATCCAATGCATATAACTTTTATTTTTCTTGGTTATTTGGCAGGGAGGGGTTCACATACCTTGTGACAGATGTGTTCATGTGCATTATTTTCATATTTCAAGGATATGAGGCATTTACTATCTGCATCTTAAAGATGAGGAGACTGAGAGCAACACATTTAGACTCTTAAGTTGCGCAGTTGGAGTGAAGCCCAGATTTGCACTTTAGGCTCATGAGCTTCTTGCTGCCTCCTGGGAGAGAGGACAGTGGCACCTGGGAAGCCTTGCCTGAGCCTCCTTCCTCTCTGAGGCCAGACAGCCGCCCTTCTGCAAGGCTCCTACAGCACTCGTTTCTCCCAGCGTCATTCTCCTTAGCTCACCACCCTGTGTCTGTCTTTTCACTAGTCCTAATCCTTAGATGGAACTCCCAAATCGCACACACAACGTCCCCTTGATCTCCGAGCCTCCACGACCTCAGTGGGGGGCGGCTGCCACATAGCAGGTGCCAGGGCCCTGGTGTTGGAATGAGTGTCAGGACCAAGCACCCAGGTGTCCACTCCCCAGCTTGAGACCTTTCCATTGAGCCACAGTGGCCCCCAGCCTCATCTTCTCAGGGTCTCTTTTGGGATCATATTTATCCCAGTACAATCTAATTTCCCTGCTCAATGGATCATTTTCCAAGACTATGGCTCCCCCAGTCCATGGCCAAGCCTCCAGCGACTGTCCGAGGTCCTGCCCTCACAGGCCCCCCCACAGCCTGACCTCAGCTCTGGTTTTGGGGGCTATATCTGCTCATTCCTATCTCTCAGGTGACCAGGAAGCTGTCATCCTAGACATCCTCAAATCTATCATCCCGGAGGCTGGAGCTCCACAGCCCCTCCTAGCTAGGCAGTCTAAGGTTTGCTGTAAGGGTAAGATGAGTGCAGGTGTGCTGCAGGAATATGATAGTGGAGATTTCCACCCATTTCTGCCACTTAACTCTCTGAGCCTTTTTGCTTCTCTCTACAATACGGCTGATGGTATGTATCATGTAGGAAGTTTGCCAAAGCACAATTTTGATTCCGGCACTGTGAGGCTGCTGGGGACAGTGGGGAGGGGTGGTGAGTCACTCTCCCAATATCCTCAACTCGGCAACATACATAATGATTCCAGTGATGTGATCAGTACACTGTTTCTGTGTGGAAAATGTACTTCCAAGAGAAAGGAAGATGTTGCTGGTGGTGGCAGAAAAAAAGGTGAAGACGTGTGAGAAAGCGATGGCTCTCAGCAGGAAAAGAGACGTTCGATGGGTGAAATTTTGTACTGAAGTGGCATTTATCATTTTGTCCCCTCCTCCTTAGAGAAAATCCTTCATGAATGTCAAGAGACTACTAAAAATGATCAATGAAGAAAAGATAGAGCAGATGAAAGTATTGAAAGCATTGAGAATTTCATTTGTTCCTTTGTTTTGAAAGATTGATTTCTGAGTGCCAAGCTTGATGAGTCTCCTCTTTTGCATGTTTGTCATTAGTATTCTGTGTGAAAAGTTTAACACTTGAAATGGATAAAGATGGCCTGCCAATGCTATCCCCATGAATCAGATTGAAAATGCAAACTGTGACATGAGGCAGAGACATTTATTTTATTTAGTAGGGAATCAGGAGAGGAAATTGCTCTATTTCTCTGCGGTAGCTCCAGGCACTGGTAGGTACCTGCACTGTCCCTCCCTCTTCTTCCTCTCTCCCCGGTCTCTACTCAGATCTTCCATTTCTTATTCGCTTCTCTCCTTGCCCCTCCCTTTTCCACCCTGTGCCCTACTATCATTCTCCCTTAACTCATTTAGTAGCACTTCTGAAGCCCCCAAAGAGGACGATGACAAGAATCTGGCACAGGGCGTAGAGGCTTTCTCATTCTCACTTCTGCAGTAAGCCATCATTCTATTTGGTGATCACAGAGAGCTTGGGGTTGAATTCCCAAGTTCTGCAACTTAATGGCCATTTGGCCTTCAGCAAGTTGCTAAATCTTGCTGGGTTTAGTGTACTTATTTATTATTATTTTTATATAAAATGCAGATATAACTGCTTATTGGCTGATTCATTTAACTGCAGTCCCCTTCTCCGTTGCTCACTATTCTCCAGCTGCTTGGAGTTATTGCCCGGAAGGGCATTTCTGCCCAGTTGTTTGGAGACAGCAAGCCTATTTAGGAGTGCTGCAAAGACTGAGACATCTTAAGTTGAACAGCAGATGTGGGGGTGCCTAGTAAGGCTCTCGACTCATAGCAGATGGATGCCTAGTAAGAGGCAGAGCTATTGCTGTGCATATTGTTCTGTGTCCCAGAATAGGAGAGTCACGCGGAATGTAATCCGTTCTGCTCCACCCTGTGATTTTTCTTCTGAAGTTATTTCACTGCTCCAGCCTCCTTTTCTGTACCCTGGCTTTCTTTGCCTTCTTTACTACTCCTTGACCTCCGAGGGCTGGCAGGGGAGGTGGTGGGAATGTGCAGTGATTTTTGGACTGGTGTTTACCTGTTGAGGATCTTGGGGTGGACCACGTGGGGCCCCAAAGCAGCTCATCTAGGCTTGCTTTGCTCATGGCATGGAGAGGAGTATGGGAAATGCATACTTGCAATGGAATCTTCATTCTGCCTCATTTATAGAGTCACTTCCAGTTAGCTTTGTCCTGGATTGTAAGAGCCTCCCTACCCCGGTTTACTTCTGTGTGCCCCTCACTGCAGTCTGACACTTCCATCCCTCACTGATTACACCCACACCCTTCCAAGCACAGAAAGCAGCTCCTGTCCCCTCTCACACCCCACACTTGTGACTGCCGCCAAGCTTTGCTCCTGGCCTCAATCTCATTCTTGAAAGCCCTTGCTGGTCTTCTGTGCTACTTCAGATCTTTTAGGTCAATTCATATGATTCACCATGTTTTCCTACTTATCAGTCATCCTGGAGTTTCGCCTCTGTCAGAGGCTGTGTTAGGTGTCAGGGGGATGGAGAAGAATTGGACATGGTCCCTGGTGTGCACTTCCAAAGGAGTGTAGCCATTGACATTGACCCCACCCTCCTTCCCACCCCAGGGCCCTTGAGCGTGCTTTTTTCTATGTCTGGGTTAGTCTTTCCCCTTCCTTGCACTATTAAACTCCATTACATAGTAGAGGAAGTGTTACTTTTATAGGGAAGACTTTTGACTGCTGGGTATTCAGTACACAGTGCTCATGGTTTCTTGAGCTTTGCTGTTATAGCATTTATCACAAGATCTTACTGATAGACTTGTGTGATGATTTGCTTGTTTTATGTCTCTCGTTCAAGACTGCAAGCTCTATGAGGTCAGGGTGATCCGATTTGTTCACCACTCTGTGCCTGATACCTTGCACAGTAGCAAGTCATCTATGTTGATATTTAATTTATATCAAATAAGTAGATAGGTAGATGGATGAATAGGTGAGTGAATGAATGGGTAGATGGATGGATGAATGACTGAAGAATAAAACCAGGCTTTCTCAATCAACAACCTCTTGCCATTTAGAGAAATCCAGATGTTTAACCTGTGCCTTTATTTTCCTCTCCAACCTCTGGTCAATGCTTTGTTTATCCAATCTTCCATCACCCCTAGATCTCTCATTTCTGAGCATCTTTGAATTTCAGAGGCAGAACCTGGTGCTTGTGCCAAGTGGTGGTTGATGAGTTAGTGTTCTCAGTGTCGCATTTCCCATCCAGGGGCTTCTAGCCCTGCTGTGTGGGGGCCCTCCCAGACCACAGCGATGCCACCTGGTTCTGGTGGCAGTGCTGGCTGAGAGGCATCTGTGGGCAGGACATGGCACTGGGAATGAATGAGAGTGAGAGCAGGAGTGGTCAGCTGTCCTAAGCACAGTT
Source organism: Myrmecophaga tridactyla (assembly GCA_004026745.1). NCBI lineage: Eukaryota > Metazoa > Chordata > Mammalia > Pilosa > Myrmecophagidae > Myrmecophaga > Myrmecophaga tridactyla. Next base: position 25,963 of record PVIY010008551.1, read on the forward strand.
CTTTACCAGGCTCTTTACCTTGTCCTTTTTTCTTTTAAAATGTAAGCTTTGATCCTCCGCCTCCATTCGGTAAGCTTCAAAGGTAGACTCTTGACACGTAGATTTTCGATAGGAAATATGACCCAGAGAGCTGCAGGAGGCAGTCTTTGTTGCTTTTACAAGGCTCTTGCCAAGGAGAAGTAATAGATTCTTTTGCTCTGGGCATGTAGACTTTTCATGATGCTGTGCATAACCCCAGAGGAGGGGGAGGCCAAGTCCCAATGAATGCACACATCTGGTGCTCTTTGCCTTTCCTGTGGCAAACTGAGCCCATGTGCATCTCCCTCCTGCCCTCCGAGAGGACCCAGTTTATGCCTGTAGCATCACTGCCCTGTGCTGGTGACCGAAAGGCAGAAAGATGCGTACGTGGGGCCAGACTGGGAATATGATCTTATTAAATGAGCAAGCACAGCCTCCTTTCTTATTGGCTCAAGCAAGTGGAGGAAGCGCTGGGCGATGAATGGGAGGATGGGACTCTGGTACAAGCGAAGCCCTGAGCCAGCTTCTTCAGCTACTTTAACATCCGTGGGTGTCGCCAAGAGGAGGGGTGTGCTGTATACAGCTAGATGTGCGTTCATATATATCACAGCTGCCTCGCAAAATCTAATTTCCTGCTTTAGCAGACGGTCTGCCAAAGTCTGTCAGAAACCAAGTCCACAGAAAACAGCTGCTTTTAGGGTTATTTCCCAAGTTACAAGTTTAAGGAGGCAAACTTCGAGGGTTCTCTGTGCAAGTCATCCAGACCTAGCATAAATCTGTTGTTGCACTTTACAAATTCAAGAATCACAAATTTTAGGGGTTGAGGGAAGCCTAAAAGTTCCCTGTGCAACATCTGCAGCGAGCATTTCCCACATCCACTCACTACTACCCTGTGACAGGGAACTTAGTACCTTCCTAAGGAGCCCAGTCATTCTTTGAGTTGGGAATTAACCAATCTGTGGGAGTGTTGTGTATGTGAGTGTGTTGTGTGTGTTGTATGCGTGTGAATGCGCATGTGAGTGTGTCTGAGTGTGCATGTGAATGCACGTGTGTGTGTGGGGGGGTGAGTGTCATATGTACACAGCATGTGTAATCCGTGAGTTCATTTCTAGTGTATTGGCTCTATCTCCCATCATTTACCTCATCAACATTTCCAAAGAGAAATAGAATTTTCCCAGAAATGTCAGGCATTTGGGGTTCTTGTAGCTTCCCTCCACTGGTCTAGTTAATTAAGGGTTGATTCTGTTTGCAAATGTTAGGTATGGTTCATCCAGGGTCTCTGTGGACACCTCATTTCCTGTCTTTGAAAGGAAATCGACAAACAGATGGTTGTTACTGCCGGTGCATTGCTGTGCTGAAAGAAAGTTGGTGGGTTGGAACATTTTGTTCCCTGCTTACATGCAGAGCTTTTTTCCTCCCAGCAGCTGAAAGATTGACTGTCTCCCAGCGATCCTCTTTCTCGACCAGCATTGGGCCTGCTTACTCTGCTCATTACATAGGCGCAGATAGGCTGTTGTGTGTGTTGATGTGTGGCCATACCTCATGCACTGCTCCAAGTCTTCTACTCGTAGTCCTTTCCTCCAGGGGACAAGCCTCACCTTGAAGTGAGAAGGGGCCAGTTGGGCTGTGGACACCTCCCGTGAGACCCCAAGCCCTCCAGAGGCAGCCTACTATGCCCAGAGAGCTGACACAACTAATTGGCTATGGCTTGGTGCTGGTGTCCACCTGGCAAGCTCAGGTGTCACCTTTGATATGTCTGTCTGGCTGTCCACCACCTGGCCCTGCTCGGCCTCCTTTTGCACCGTCCATTACCGCTTCAGAATTTCACACAAGCCTGGGTGAATCAAGGCTCAATAAAACAATGTCTAAAGACTGCAAGCTTGGGTCCTGCAGACGCCCTAGGATTTGTAACTTGAGAGCATGTTTTGAGCCATGCGCTTCTGTGTTTCACAGTTGTGCATTCTATATATCGCATAAAACTGCTAAAGGATAGATCACTTAGGGCAAACTCCTGGTGATCCCCTCCAGGTGGGCATTGATTCGCTAGTGAGAAGTGGGAAGTGTTTAGGTACATGCCTTCAACCAATTACACTTCTGTCTTGCACACCCTCCCCCTACACACAGAATTCATGTGGACAACAGTAATAGACTTTGTTATTTATCTAAAGGATATTTGGACATAGTATGTCAATGCAAGTATGGCAAAGGGATTTCTGATGTGACAGTGTCACTAGATTAGATGCAGTCCCTCTGAAGTGCTATCTTGGGAAGAATGTTGAATCCGTGTCTCTGCTCAGTGACAATGAGTGCTGGAATTGATTAGCAATGTCTGCCACGGAAATGGGCTACCAGAGAGGTAGTGCGTGCTGGGTTTAGTGTAGTATATGGAGCACTGCTCTGCAGCTTGACTTCTTCAATTCAGATCCAAACTCTGACACTTCCTGTAGTTGTGTCATCTTAGGCAAATTATTGGGAGTACCTAGCTCTATAGCTTTTCAGTGCATTAAATAATCTAATGTGTGTAAAATGCTTAGAATGGTGCTTGCCATGTAATCAGTGCAACATAAGGATTTGCTGTTATTGCCAGTTAATACCTACCCCTGACCTTCAACCCAAGGGAGGAGTTAGGATTAACAGGATTTATTTGTCATCAGTAAGTCCCTCAGACTTCACCACTTTCTTTTCCAAGTGCTCATAAGCCATTTTTTAAGATGATTTTTACAATTTTCCTGGGTGTCACTGTATCTCATAGACATGTAATTTTTGGACCCATATTTTCTCATTTCATGAATATCAGGACTTTCCCCATTGTCTAATCTTCAGGCAATTTGCTCATTCTCCATTATTCAGCAGCTGTCTTTGACATATCTGAGTACTTTTACAGAGTCGTGTGGTTCCTAGAACTTCTCTCTCTTGGTCTTGCTTACTTCCCACAGCAGCATTTTTAGGTCAGTACTCTGATTATCATTTTACTGATAAGGATGCTGAGGTGTGGAGCACTTAAATCACTGGCCTGAGATTTCCTGCTGGCAGATGGCTGAGTCTGAACTTGACCGTGGGTCATTGCTCACATGGACGGTGGTTTGAAGCCCTTTTGTTTTGTGGAGAAAATGTTTAAATAGGAGGAGGATTGTAGCAGATATGTGAGGCACGACTTTGAAGCCAAGGTGAGGTTTTGAATTAGAGATCAGTGTCATGAAAGGCCAAGCAGATAAGCGTTGTGAAGAGCCCATTTTGTCTTTGTTGAGCATCAGGGCAGGGGATTGTTGTCTGATGCTAGATTGTTTCTCCAGTAGGTCGAGAGGCAGGTTGAAGACAGAGCCCAGGTATAAGCAGGGGTGAAGGATCAAGCAGATGAGCTGAGTAAAGATTTAAAAACTATGAATCATGGCCATCCTTCTCCTTAAATCCATGTTTTTAAGGTCTTAATTAAATTTCTAACACCCCATTTTGTTGGCTGCGTCTCAGTGCCCTGCAGTTGGAAGAATCCAGTTTCTAACCGCCAGCATAATTCTGTTGGGGCGAGTGCATCCTTCTACCTCTCTTTCCACCCCTTTGTTCATCTCTCCATGTACCTGCATCTGCCCATCCCCCACCCGCCCTCCATCTACCCGGGCATCCTTTCATCCATCAAATCATCCTGTGTTACATGTTGCAGATAAAGAGAGGAATAAGATAAACTCTTGTTTTTGAGGCATGTCCTTTCAAAGTCAAGTAAGGAAACAAAAAATAATAGAGATTATCAAAAGGTTCTGTAGGGTCCCTGAGAGGGACACCTAATCCAGCCTGAAACAGGAGAGGAATGTCATTGAAGGCTTCTCAGAACAGGTGAATTTGAGCTAAGCAGGTTAGGTAAGTGGGTTTATGGCATGGACAGGAGTTGAACTGAGGAATTCTGGTTGTAGAGAGCAGCATGTGGCAAAGCATGGAGATAGGGTCATATCTGGATTATTTGGGAAGCTTTAAGAAGTTAGTATGTGTAGAGTATAAATTTTGAGGGTAGCAGTGCCACATAGGGTCTCATAGGGCAGGTTAAGGAGTCTGGATTTTAAGGTATTTGAGCCAGTAATCCGGGTGGACTTGGAGAAAGCTGAAGGCAGGAGAGATCCTTATCTCATCTGCCCTTCATTATGCCATGACATCTCTAACATGTTGGATTCTTTCATGGCCTATTATTCTTTCCTCCCTAAGAAAGCCAGATGCAAACACAATCACTTGGTTAAAATAAGATTTAGAACACTTTTATCACAGAAGAGATGGTGCTATCATAAAAGTCTCTGTCCCACAGGCAACGTTTTCTATTAACAGTAGAAGATGTAACAGATGTCTGTTATTGGAGAATGAGATTTGTTCTAATGGGCAGCCAATGAATTCCAGACAGTTTATAATCCAGAGTCTCCTTTATTCTTGTGCAGAACACATATATCAAAGTTGACTTTTATGTGACACCTGCATATACCATAACTTGTTGGGGAAGGCATTTTTCTGAAGTTCTTTTATTTGTGATCTAGAATCCAATGCAGACCTGCAATGGCCCTACTCCCACCCCATTCCTCATCTACAGCCACAGTCTACACTGACGTTCATGGGCATTTGAACTGAACTTCATAGTATCGTAGCTGCAGGACCCAAAGTCCTCCCCCAACCCAAGTCTACACTGACACTCAAGGACATCTGAACTGAACTTCATGGTAACACAGCTACAGAAGAACAACCATCAAAACCACCTTGGCCACCCTACTTAATGTCTTCCCCCAGCCCAAGTCTCAGAGGCTCCTGGGGGGCCTTCAATAAACCAGGATGCCTTGGTCTGTACATGGGTCTAGTGATGTCATGCATCCCCCCTGGGTCTCTGGGAGAGGACCTCACAGCTTGCAGTAGACCATCTGGACAAAAGCTGCAAATGGGAGTACATGATGCTTGACCCATTCTCCTGTTCTCTCAGTCTCTTTAGTTTGTTTCTCAGCCCCTGGAAGACCCATCAGCTTCGAGGCACCTCCTGTACTATTCAGCCAGGACTCAGTTAAGTAAGCCATCTGGGCCCTGGTCTCTGTTCACCCTTGCCATCTTGTACCCATTTGCCCAGATCCCTTGGGATTCTGACTTGGGCTTCTTTATCTGTGTGTGACCTTGTGCATCCCTCAGAAATCAAGCTTGGTTCTTCTGTTCTTTGGAAACTGACCTCTGGCCTCCCTCTTTTGCCAAGTACAAGTTCATCCTTTGATTGTATGGTTTCTGAGTATGCTGATGGAAGAGTAGAGATGGTTCCCCTCAGTGCAGGCTCGTGAGTCTGTGCCCCAATCCTGGCCTCTCCAGCAGGCACCAGTCCCAGGACAGCCCTTCTGATGTGCCAATGGTTATGCTTTATCCCAGGGAGAGAAATGTGTTAGTTCAGCAGGCTCTAAGGAGAAGGCATTGAAGGAGAAATAAAGTCCTGCATTATAAAGGCTCCTCGGTTATGCTGGTCTTTCTTTTCAGCTTCTTTATATGAACCAGTGTCCTCAATTTGGGATCCATGAGAAAAAAACAAAGGGGTTACAACTGGATAAGCAAATAGGGCTAAGTGCTCTCTAGGGTTTAGCACAGTACCTGATGAAATGGGGGACACACAAGGAAGTCAAGACTTCTGCCCTCTAGGAACTTAACTCCTGTTGGAGACGAATGCTAACCCACAGGAAATAATTAGGGAACAGTGAATTCTCATGGAAGTAATAGGAAAGAACAGCCAGGGAAGGCTTTCTGGAGGAGATGAAGCTCAATGCAATCTTTGAAGGATACAGCAGTCTAGGAAGGGGGGTGGGGGGTTGTAAAGAGGGAAATCAAGGCCCAGAGGTAGGCTGGACATGATATGGGCAAGAAAGATGGAAGGGAGGTGGGAGAGGAGAGGATGCTGGCCAAGGAGCGAGACCGAGCTGGTGGCGGGAAGTTGAAGGTCTCAGATGCGAGATTGGGAAGTATGAGCTTGATCTTGACAGCACAGTGGAAGGATCTTGAGGAAGGCTTGACTTCCCAGTGAGATGGAGTGGGGGGTGCACCTGTTACAACTTGGTTACTATGGGCAGGTGTTAGTCCTCTGAGAGCCAGTTGCCATTTCTTTACTTCGCAAGTGTTGTGGTCATGCTGACCCCTACGGCTGTTGTGAAGATCTGCGGTGGTGTGAACACACACCAAGCACACTGCCCAACAGATAGTGAGTGCTTGGTAAACATGCTGCACTGGCTTGAAAGGATTTATGTACCCTAGAAAAGCCATGTTTTAATCCTCATCGGTCTTGTGGAAACAACCATTTCTTCTAATCCCTGTACGGCACTATAGGTTGGAAACTTGATTAGATTATCTCCACGGAGATGTGACTCACTCAACTGTGGGTATTAACCTTTCATTAGAGGGACTTGTGACTCCACCCATTCCAGGTGGGTCTTAATTACTTTTCTGGAATCCTTTAAAAGAGAAAGCATTTTGGAGAACGCTTCAGAATGATGAGAACAGCAGAGAAACGAGAACTACAGAGTCCACCAGCCGGCCACCTTTGGAGATGACAAATACCGCTGGGGACCTTCCTGAAGCAAGACACCTGGAGAGGAAGCTAGCAGATGTCACCATGGTCCACTTGTGCCTTTCCAGTGGGCAGAGAAACCCTGAACTTCATCGGCCTTCTTGAACCAAGGTATCTTTCCCTGGATGCCTTAGATTGGACATTTCTATAGACTTGTGTTAATTGGGACATTTTCTGAGCCTTAGAACTATAAACTAGCAACTTAATAAATTCCCCCTTTTAAAAGCTCTTCCATTTCTAGTATATTGCATTCCAGCAGCGAGCAAACTAGAACACACGCCGTGCCACCGGTAGGAGGGTGGCTGTGTGCAGAGGGGCTGGGCTCGGCCCGGCTGTGGCGCGGGCTGCAGAGCACATCCCTGGGTGACGTGGTGGGAGCAGAAGGTGGGCGGCTTCCTAGAGGCCTGTCCGCGCCTCTGCCCGGAGCACTTTTGCCTTCTCGGTTGCTGTGCCAGTGAATCGGCGCTCACGTTTTCACCCACTCGCTGGTGTCAGCGCCCAGCTTTCCTTGGGAGAAGGACTCCTGAGACCACCTTTGCACCTCCCGGGTGGATGCAGCAGTCAGAGAGGCCTGGAGCATTTCTTTACCGAGACCTGTTTACAGTTTGAAGACATTTGGAAAATGTTTATGATGATTTGCTGCACTTCTCTATAAAGTCATTTTCTGAAATCACTCAGTAAATGAAAACATTTCCTCATTTTTTGATGTTGAAAACAAGCGGGCCCTCCGTGACCCTCAGGCTTTCTTTAGTTCTCAGAGCCGAGCACAAAGCCTCAGAAACAAACCCAGAAGGAACACTGTCCCATTAGGGAGTCTGTAGATGATGTGCTTAGAAGTCATGTTGCATTATAAAGGTCTGTTATGAGTGGGAATAAGAGTCTCCTGTGCTCACCTTCCTTACCTTGCCACATAATGATGCAGTTTCCTTTTGCTTTATCTCATTTTCTCCATTTGTCTTGCAGTGGGTGCTCAGTAAACAAAGCTGCTCTAGCTCAGACCTTATCATGCCCCAGAATCACCAGGAGCCATGCAAAGAGAGGTTGTCCTGGGCTCCCCTCAGCGGGGGCTTGGTGGCCTCTGTGCTGTGTGTCCTGGGGGCCGCAGTGGGACAGCTTCAGGCCCGGGTGCCCTGCAGGGGCTGGGCGGCTGCCGGGGGGGCGGTGCTGGGACTGGCTGTACTGGGCCCTTCTCTCGCTGTTCAGTCCACTGAGGCATCTTCCCAGAATCCTCACCTGGGAATGTACTTTTGGACAAGCTGGGTAAAACTGCCAGGCTAAAAGGGAGCCTTGTGAGAGGATAAGGTCGATACAGCTGTCCCGTTTTGCTCTGAGCCCTGGCACCGACCGTGTCCCAAACAGTTCGTGTCCATCATCTAGTATCTGGTGAGCATGTCCTCAGGGCTCCACAAACACTTTTCACTCTCCTGGGAGGAGCCTCACAGGGAGATATTATTTTTCCTCCTGGTGTTCTAGTTTCCCAGCTGCCAGAATGCCATACACCAGAAATGGAATGGCTTTTAAAATGGGGAATTTAATAAGTTGCTAGTGTACAGTTCTAAGGCAGAGAGAATGTCCCAATTAAACAATTCTATAGAAATGTCCAATTACAGGCATCCAGGGAAAGATACCTTGGTTCAAGAAGGCCAATGAAGTTCAAGGTTTCTCTCTATTGAGAAGGCACGTGGCGAACACAGTCAGAGTTTCTCATCGGAAAGGCACATGGTGAACATGGTCAGGGCTTCTCTCTCATCTGGAAGGGCACATGGGGAACATGGCGTCACCTGCTAGTTTCTTCTCCTGGATTCCTGTTTCATGAAGCTCCCCAGGAGGCATTTTCCTTCTTCATCTCCAAAGCTCACTGGCTGGTAGACTCTGCTTCTCATGGCTATGTCATTCTGCTCTGTTCTCTCTGAATCTCTTTCATTCTCCGAAATGTTTCCTCTTTTATAGGACTCCAGCTACTTATCAAGGCCCACCCAAATGGGTGGAGACACGTCGTCACCTAATCCAGCTTAACAGCCACTCTTGATTAAACCACATCTCCAGGGAGATGATCTAATTACAGTTTCAAACATACCACATTGAATAGGGATTAGAAAAACACTGCCTTTACAAAATGGGATTAAGATTAAAACATGGTTTTTCTAGGGGATGTACATCCTTTCAAGCCAGCACACCTGGGGAACCCAGTCTTTCAGAGGTGGGAGATCTTGCCTGAGTTTGCAGAGTGGGAGCCCCACAAGCTATCATGACCCCAGGCCTGGGCTTGCAGGCCCTGCAGTGGCCCCCACTGTCCAGGCTGGCAGGGTCTGGGAAGGTGTCAGATGAGGTCCCTTTGTGGAACAGTGGCTGGGATTCAGATGACTTGTGTCTGATTCCCGCCCTGAGTGGCCTCGCCCAAGTTCATGGTGACACGGGGCAGTGGCACTAACAATCAGCCCCTCTGCTCGCCGTTGTCCCTTCAGTGCTCAGCACCCCAGCAGCGTGGGGACAGAGAGGGGCCCGGGCGGCAGGGGAGGCCGTCCTTATGGAGTCCCCTCATCCCTGCCCTCCGTGGTATGCCTGGAGCCCCAGGAGGGCCGAGTCGGGTCAGCCTGGCAGGGTCATGCTCCTCCAGGCCTGGAGGCTCCACCCTGAGCTGGCCAGGCGGTCAGGGACCTGGCACCAGGGTTGGGTGTGCACCGCCCTGCTCCCCTGGGGCTCACCACACCCGTCCTTCCCCACAGTGTGTCTGCCACCCAGGCTCCTAGGAGGACGTAGGTCCTTCTTCACTCAAAGCATCTAATGTGAGCTCCAGGGCTGGGGCCTTGGGGGCAGGAGCTCCTGGAGTGGGACAAGGACATAGAGCTGACCATGTTAAAGATGGAGGTGGGAAGAAACCATGGTGCCTTCCACTCTAACTGCCCCTCGAGAAGAAGTTCCCACTGAGCAGGGTGCAAAGTGATTTTGGCTGGCACAGGGTGAATGTGGCTGACTTTTGCAGTGATGTATGCATTTCTTTGCATACTGAAATATATGATTAACATGTCAAACCCATTATTTCTCAGACACAAGTAATGACATCCTTGAGGCAAAGATAAGCCAATTAAGTGAGTTTACTTAAAGTCAAGTAAATAATAAGAGTAAGTGTTAAAGTATAAGTAGCTCAGCTTTGGCAAAAGAAACTGAAGAGAATGTAAGAATGGTTGGGGTGTTGGAAATATTGCCCTGGAGTATATAAAAAAAAAGGTATTTTACCCCTACCCCTGAGAAGATGCAGTACCTCCAGAAACCAGCCCATCTGGTCCATATGAGAAATTCAGATTCTTCCCATTAGTAGAGCTTCAAGTCTATTTTCTATAGTTAATATCAATCCTCCTTATTTTAAAAGAGTGCTCCGCCGCCAAGCCAGAGGTAAAGCTGAAACTCAAGCTGCATGAATTTGCCAGTCAGCCCTTCCCTGCTAAAATAGCTTCTGCCAAATCCAATGTGGTGGGAGGGAGGGTTGGGGGCATGGGTTTATCCTCACAGAGGCAATTTCCTTGCCTAAATTCAGCTACTCAGGAAGAGGCGAGTATCAAACCCGTGTCTCTGAGTCCACACCCCGTGTCCTTTCTCTCCATTTCCTAGAGGAGCTACAAAGTCTCTTCGCACTCTAAGAAGTCTATGATTTGGATTAAGGGTATTTTAATTTCTCTCTGTGCCCTTTGAAAAATAAAATTGACCTTATATTTTCCTGGGGCTGGCTGATTCCTTTAAGTCTCTCAGGCATTTTAATTAGCATCAATTCCATGTATTCAAGGAAATGAATTTTTATTTCAGATGGTGCAGGAGCCTCTGTAGGGAAGAAAGGAAAAAAAAACATATTAGCAAATGAAATGTTCAGCGCTCACAACTCTTTCTAATTTAAAAATGCAACATCATAAGTACCTAAATTAAGACGCTGGAACACAGTGCAATATTAATACTTTATCCTTCAGTCTCCAGCAGCAATCGCAGACAACTGTTGGGAAAAAGCAGAAGCACCAATCCCCATGTCTGTGCCCCCAAGTTATACTGGTAGGAGGCTCCGTTTGAATATGGAAATTGGCCATTTTCTGAGGTGTCTTGAACGTGCTCTCTTCTCCTTGTGGCAGGTCTTGTAGCAAAGGAACCTTTCATGAATGACTGCCTACTCCATCAGCCCCCCTCCTGCAGCCAGGATTTTTTCGCCTTTGCTAGACTCAGTAGTCTTCTTAGGTCACTGCCCTGTAAGTCTCGAAGTGGCTTCAGTTAAGACCAAACTGATGGCAGCACCTTAAGCAGATTTCATTGCCTGCATGACCCACCCCCAAAATCTGGGAGGCCGGTGCTACCCTGACTGCTGTGAGAAAGACTTTCAGAATATTTTGTGAGTGAAATTCCTCTTTCCCTTAGTTCTGTACCCCTCCCAGCACCACACAATAGCTGCTCGTAAATTAAGGGTGTCTGGGGGACAGGAGCAATGAGGGTAGAGAGATTAGTCATAGGCATGATGGAATAAATTAACTTGCCATATTGAATTTCGTCCCGAAAGTTCTCCATGAATTACCACCACGTCAGGAGGGCAGTTTCTGAAATTGTCAAGTGGACATGTCTCATGTCTTCATGCTCCAGATTCCTAGATCATATTCCTTGGGCCCTTATGCGAAACATCAAACATCAAAAATGGCTTAGATCTTATGCCTCTCTCGCTTACAGGGGCACCGTGTGTGGGTGTCAACACAGGTAGCCCAGCGCTGCCAATGGAGAACTAGGGGAACCGGTTGGCAGTTCACAATGATTTCTGCCCCTGATAATGTCAGCTGATGGCAAGCAAGCAATCTGCCTTTTCTGCCTTACAAAATAATGAGCGTCAGGCCTTGTCCTGGTTGTTAATATTACCCCATTCCAGCTACAAACACCTCCAGAGTATGGAGACTTTTCCTGGTGTCTGGATGATGGGCCTGCGTCACACTGCCCTGAAATCTTGGTCCAGATTCGGGGAGGAGGAGGGAGTGGCCATAAGTGGAGGCCTGGGGGCTTGGGACCATGTTCTGTGGTCAGTGACAAACATCGCATCTCTTTGGAGCTGTGTGTTTTCCAAGGACAGCGACAGGCTCTCCAAATCCTGTAAATGAGCTTTCAGATGTGGAAGTAATTGAGTTGCAGGCTGGCACCCACACTGCTGATGGGTGGGTTGCTGTTTGTCTGAGGATAGACTCTCCCTTCAAATGGTTGTGCAGCTGTGTCAAGCTGCTCCCCTTGGAGAAAAGCAGTGGGTGGGTGAGGAACTTTAAGGACGCTAGATGATGACTTAGTCAGCTTCTTGGTGGGGGAAAGAAAAAGCACCTTGCCCGGAGAAGGAATTCTATAGGAAAGTAATTTGATTTTACTGAATGCCTGCAAAGTCCAGCTCCACTGCTTTCTGGCTCTGTGCTTCATCATCTTTCCTCATGCCTTCCCACTCCTGAAATCTCATTTTCCCTCTGGTGTCCAGGGGTTTCGTGTTGTCCCCAAACAGCTCAGGACATAACTAATTCTGCTTATAACTCCTGCCCCCTCCTTCTGGGCCTAAGGAAAATAATGTTCTCAGGAAATAGAAAAATCTGAGGAAAATAATGTTCTGCTTAGGATTTTTCCAGTTTTCCCAGTAGAAGTTTTCTGATAATCCAATTGGCATTAATGGCTTATAGTGCATTACACCTTCCAAGAGCATTTGTGACATGCCAGAGGATAAATGTCATACCTGGAAGGGGTGGAACACCGATGGCAGAATTTGAGGCGCTGGGCACTGGGTGCTAGGAGAGAAAATCTTGGGTGGGAGAACTTTCCTGATATTCTCAGTTTTTGTTGAATAGGTGACCGTACGCCCATGGCTTCCTCTTGTGATGGGTGGACGTGGAAAAATCTTTTAGGCCATGACCTGGGACCAAATCAACTAGACTCATTGGCCCCACGTGCTTTGGGGTTGATCAGGCTTCCTTTGAAAATGCCCAAAGCTAAACGTGGCTTATGAGGAGTGTAAGCTCTCTTAACCTGGGCCATGGGCAAGACAAGGGAAGGAGGGGCAGTTCTCATCTTTATGGACTTGGTGTTTTGTTTGGGAAGATGTGAAGTGAAGGAGGCAGTAGGCTGGGGTAAGTGGAGCTGTGATCTGGGTGCAGGAGCCTTGGTTCCAGTCCGTGCACTGCCTTTAATCCTGCACCGGCCAGGTCCCGGCTGACCTCGGGCAAGTCTAACTTCCTTCTCCGGGCCTTGGTCTCGTCATCGTAAAACGGAGGGTTGGGCCAGCTGAGCTCTCAGACATCTCCCGGCCCCAGTCTTGAGTGTAATATTGTAGGATTATTGTCTCAACCTATTATGAACCAGGGATTTTACATATTTTTTTCCTACTCTGTTAAGTGTACTATTGTCTTCATTCCACATGTGAACATGCTGGGCCTCAGAGGGTTTGGGTAACTTAGTCAAGTTCCCAAGGTGGAAGCTCTGGGGATGGGACTAAGGCTTCTCTGCCTCCAAAAGCAAGGTCCTCTCCCCTTGCCATGCCCCCTGGTGCTGGAGGGAGACACCAATGACTGGGGTAGATTTTCTGCCCCTTTGCCAAAGCACCTCCAGCTTTATTTCGGGACTGCTGTTTCTCTCAATAGCATCATCACCATAGTACTCAGAGCAGGGCGTGTTCTTCAGCTCTTACTGTGTGCTCCTGAGGAGCTTACAGTCAAGTTCAGGAGATACATATATATATGTGTATATATACACACTTACATACTTACATGAAATGTTTGAATACAACTGCACAAATTATTCAAGTGAATACGTAGTTGTGTATTAAACTGTGCTGGTCTGCTTCAGATGCTTTCTCATTTTAGAGAAATAATGGTTGGGTGGGCTAGATAGCCCCCCTATGACTCCACATACCCACTAGCCTCAATTAGAGTGCAGTTATGGGGCTGGCAGGCTTTGGCATTCAAGTCTACAGATGGAGTTCTTGGAATAATTCGTGTGCCTGTGCGATTTCATTGTCACATGTGTTTGGGGTTTTCAGGAAGTGATTTAAGATCAGGAGATAAAGACTAATTATTTCTCCCAAATGCGAATGGGCAGCTCTGATTACATTGGAAGTGAGTCCTCATTTTGTTGTTGTTGTTTTTGTTTGTTTCCATCCAAAATACAATGAAACTTTATTTGCAGCTCTTCCTCTCAGAGAAATGAATTTCCTACAAGCTTAGCACAATGCAGTGATATGAGACATGGGGCAGAATATAATATCAGCTGAATAAATTTGTCTATTCAGTGTAAAGGCCAAAAATAGTGAGTGTGCAGGATAAAAAAAAAAAATTAAAAAAAAAAAAACAGAGACCAAGGAGAAACTTCATTTTGTGCAAGTATGAGAGCCAGTCGGAGGTTTCGAGAAAGCTACAAAGCAGATGATACTAAGAACTCCAGCTCCGATGGATACCCACTTCTCTAGGCTCCCATTACTTTTACAGCTACACCCGGCCTTCCCAACCCAAGTCAGTGTTTTCTACCAACTTACGCAGAAATGCTACCATTTAGCATCTTTGCAAAGTTAGAGTAAGCCTTTTCCACACCATTAAATTTTAACATTTCACATTTCCAAGTATTTGGCTACTAACACAGCATTACTTTTAATGAGAAATCTCAAAGCTGATTTCTCGCCAGCTGTCACTATTGAATTGCTTGACGTTAAATCCTTCAGCAAGACTGAGGGAGAGGGAGAAAGAGCTATAAAGTGACATTAATGACTTAATCAAAATATGTTTGTTTGGAAATGTATAGACACTGCATATTTACCATTTTGAAGGTAGTAAATTTTTTTTTGCGGGTACTTTTATTCATTCCCCTGGCTTTGGAGGCAATTACTAAATACTCTCAAACATATAATCCTCCCTGCGTGTAGCTCACTGTTTTATAATATATGTGAAGTCCCTTAGTCTCCTCCCAGCTGGCTTCCAAGCATCTTATTCAATGGCTCTTGAGTTACTGAACCGTGGACTCTTCTCCTAAAAGTATTATCATCGTTATTTTTAACATCATGTGAAAGAATTGGGAGTTTTGTGTAACCTCCCAGGAGCAGGATCAGAGGTGAAATTCATTCTATTGCTATGTCAAAAAAAAAAAGGGCACATACTTTCCAGGCCAGACCAGAAAACCAGTACTGAACCACAGGTCCAGGCCATTCTTAAAGAAGTAAGGTCATATAAAGACGCCTAAAAAGAGAAGAATTAAGCCTCTCGACAGACAGGGAGCTGAGTAATTGTGTGCCCCACACCACAGCCCAGAGGACATGAGATTTGGTGGTTTACACTCAACCCAGACAATTTTGTGCTATTATAATAGCACAACAGTGACTTTCTCTCCTGAAGCATATTTAATGAATAACAGCACAAATGAGTTTTAAGGTGCTCTCCCCAAAGTCTGACCAAATGACTAGTGCCATCTTATTGGCAAGAACTAGGCACCATGGCAAGTCTGCAAGTGCGTGTCCCATCTTCAGGGGTGGGTGAGAGATGTACTTTTTAAGCTGGATGCATTTCCATCACAGAATTTCTCTCAGCATAATGCTTCTGGTTCAGCCAGAGCTGGCAGAGCAGAAGAAACCTATTAGCCGA
The DNA here is from genome assembly GCA_004026745.1 of Myrmecophaga tridactyla. Classification (NCBI taxonomy): domain Eukaryota; kingdom Metazoa; phylum Chordata; class Mammalia; order Pilosa; family Myrmecophagidae; genus Myrmecophaga; species Myrmecophaga tridactyla. The sequence goes on from PVIY010008551.1 coordinate 41,149, forward strand.
TCCGAAGGAAAGTGGCTGCTGTGGGCGTCAAAGGTTATTTAGAAGCCAGTCAGTCTCTGTCGGCCAGGCTCTGCATCGTCCTGGGCAGAGGCATACTGCTCCCGCAGCCTGATTTCTTTGGCAATTTATAATCAGATCTTGCAGGAACCTATTTGAAGGCTGGCAGCATTGACTTTCCTGCTCCTCTTTCTGTTTCTCTGTCCTCCCGGAAGGTTGCAGTGTTGTCCACTCTATCTCCCGTAGGACTACTTGCTTCGGTACACATGCTGAATTATACTTTCTAAAATCCCACATCACCGTTTTCTGTGGGGAAATTGCATTTTTTTTGTTTTAACTATACAACTTTTTTTTGGAAAGTCCTAACCTCTTTTTATTTACACCACTGACTCTTCTCATTCTTTGCTGTGCCCTCAGTCCCCTTATTGACTTGACATGGGGCCATTTTCTGTTATTTCCCTCCTTCGCCCACATGAAGTGGAGGTGGCTCCCTGCCCAAGCCACTTGGCTCTCTGTAGACTGTACCAAGGCATTAAAATTGCCATCTGTGTTCCTAAGGCAATGCTACCTAATCTTCCGCTTAACACCAGGCAGAGAGCAAGGTGGGCAACTATTTCTTAAGCAATGGAAAATGATATAAAATGTTACTTCAGTATACTTTCAAGCCCAAAGATATAAGGGAGGAACTGAAAATTGTCGTTCATCTTAAATTCTCTTCAAAACATGACTTTGGGAGGAGAAAATATATATATTTGCAATCACTGAAGCCTTTACATTCTTTTTCATTTTTAAATGTGGCTTTGTAATAAGTTTTAAGATTGGTGAGTGTGAATCCTCCAACTTCATTGTTCTTTTTCAAGGTTGGTTTTGCTGTCCGGGGCCCCTTACCCTTCCGTATAAGTTTGTTTTCCCATTTCTGCAAAGAAGGTTATTGGGATTTTGATTGGGATTGCATTGTATCTCTAAATCTCTTTGAATATGATTGACATCTTAACAATATTTAGTCTTCCAGTCCATGAACACAGAATGCTCTTCCATTTATTTAGTTCTTTGATTTCTTTTAGCAATGTTTTGTAGTTTTCTGTGTACAAGTCATTCATATCCTTGGTTGGATTTATTCCTACGTGTTTGATTCTTTTAGTTGCTATTTTAAATGGATTTTTTTTCGTGATTTCTTCTTCTGATTGTCCATTGCTTGTCTATAGAAACATTACTGAATTCTGGGTGTTGATCTTGTAGCCTGCCATTTTGATGAATTCATTTATTAGTGCTAGGAGTTTTTGTTTTGTGTGTGTGTAGATTTGTCAGGATTTTCTGTATATAAGATCATGTCATCTGCATATAAAGAAAGTTTTACTTCTTCCTTTCCAATTTGAATGTCTTTTATTTATTTTTCTTGCCTAATTGCTCTGGTGAGACCTTTAAGAACAGTGATGAATGACAGTGGTAACAGTGGGCCTCGTAATCTTAGAGGGAAAGCTTTCAGTCTTCCCCATTAAGTAGGATGCTTGCTGTGGGTTTTTCATATACACCTTTAATCATGATGAGGAAATTTCTTTCCATCCCTAGTTTTTAAGGGTTTTAATCAAGAAGAGATCTGGATTTTGTCAAATGCCTTTTCCACATCAATTGTGATGATCGCGTATTTCTTTTTCCTTCATTCTGTTAATGTGGTGTATTATAGTAATTGATTTTATTGAAGCACACTTGCATGCCAGGATATCTCCCACTTGAACATGGGGTATAATTCTTTTAATATGACATTGAATTCAATTTGCTAGTAATTTGTTGAGGATTTTTGCATCTGTATTCATAAGACATATTGGTCTGTAATTATCTTTTCTTGTAGTATCTTTATCTGGCTTTAGTATGATTGTGATGTTGGCCTTGAAGAATGAATTAGGAAGTTTTCCCTCCTCTTCAACTTTTTGGAGGGGTTTGAGCAGAAGTGGAGTCAAGTTTCCTTGAAATATTTGGTAAAATTCCCCTGTGAAACCATTTGGTTTTGTGCTTTTCATTGTTGGGAGGTTTTTGATTATTGACTCAATATCTTTACTAGTAAATGGGTTGTTGAAATCTTCTGTTTATCCTTGAGTCAATGTAGGTAGTTTGTGTTTTTCTAATTATTTATCCATTTCATGTAGGTTATCTAATTTATTGATGTACTGTTCATAGTATCATTGCATAGTCCTTTTTTTTAAATTTCAGTGGGTTTGGTAATAATAATGCCCCCGTTCTAGTTTGCTGTCTGCCGGAATGCAATATACCAGAAATGGAATGGCTTTTAAAAAGGAGAACTTAATAAGTTGCTAGTTTACAAGTTCTAAGGCCAAGAAAATGCCCCAATTAAAGCAAGTCTACAAAAATGTCCAAATTAAGGCACCAACAAGAGGTTACCTTCACTTAAGAAAGGCCGGTGAAGTTCAGGGTTTCTCTCTCAGCTGGGAGGGCACGTGGTGAAGTCTCTCAGCTTTCTCTCCTGGCTTCCTGTTTCATGAAGCTCCCAGGGAGGCATTTTCCTTCTTCAGCTCCAAAAGTGGCTGGTTAGTGGGCTCTCTGCTCCGTGGTTCTGTGGTGTTCTGCTATGACGTTCTGTGGCTTTCTCATGGCTCTAAAAAGGGGCTCTCCCCCAAATGTTTCCTCTTTAAAAGGATTCCAGTAAGCAACCCCACCTTCAATGGGTGGAGACACACCTCCATGGAAATCAACTAATGAAAAGTTACCACCCACAACTGGGTGGGTCACAGCTCCATGGGAACAATCAAAAAGCTCCCAGCCAGCAATATTGAATGAGGATTAAAGGACGTGGCTTTTCTGGGGTCCCCCACAGACTCAAACTGGCACAGCACACCTTTTCATTTCTGATTTTCATTATTTGTGTATTTTCTCGTTTTCCTTGGTCTAGCTAAAGGGTTGTCAATTTTATTGACCTTTACAAAGAACCAACTTTTGTTTTGATGATTCTGTTTTTTTTTTCTATTTCATTTATCTCTGCTCTAATCTTTGTTATTCCTTCCTTTTGCTTGCTTTGGGCTTAATTTTTGCTCTTCTTTATCTAGTTCTTCCAGTTTTCAGGTTAGGTCTCTGATATGAGACCTTTTTTATTGTATGCATTTAGAACCATAAATTTGCCTCAGCACTGCCTTCACTTCATCCCATATGTTTTGGTATGTTGTATTTTCATTTTTTTTTTTTTAACACGGGCAAGCCCTGGAAATCAAACCCAGGTCTCCAGCATGGCAGGCAAGAACTCTGCCACTGAGCCACCGTGGCCTGCCCTGTATTTTCATTTTCATTCATGTCAAGATATTTTCAAATTTCCCTTTCAACCCACTGATTTTTTTAAAAGCTATATTGTTTAATTTCCACATATTTGTGAATTTTCCAGTTTCTCCCTGTGTTGATTTCTAGCTTCACTCCATTGTGGTTAGAGAAGATAATTACATTATTTCAATATTTTTAAATTCATTGATAATTGTTTTGTTATCTAAAATATGGATAATAACGTCTGTCCTAGAGAATGATCTGTGTGCACTAGATAAGAAAGTGTACTCTGCTGCTGTTGTTCTATGTCTGTCTGGGAGGTCTAATGATGTAGAGTGTCATTCAATCTTGTATTCCCCTATTGATCTTCTGACTAGATGGTCTATCCATTATTGAAAGCAGGGTATTAAAATCTCCTACTATTAATGTAGAACTCTCAATTTCTTCCTTCAACTCTATTAGTTCCTGCTTCATATATTTTAGGACTCTGTTGTTAGATATACATATATTATTTATAATTGTTAGATTTTCTTGTCTTATTGATCCCTTTATTGGTATATAATGACCATCTTTCACCCCATGACATTTTTTAAATTTAAAGTCTATTTTGTCTGATATTAGCATAACGATCCCAGCTCTTTTTGGCTGCTACTTGCATGGTATATTCTTTTCCATTCTTTCACTTTTTTTTTAATGGCGAGGTTGAATGTTTTATTGTTATTATGGGGTTCCTTCTTTTGCTGCAAGGCTGTTGCTTCTCTGTATGAAAATAGCACCTGCAAATGTGGTATATATAGTGCTGTTACTCACCTGACAGTGTACAGCTAACAAAAACTTATCTCCACTCCCAGTTATTTCCAATTCAAATGTGAAAGTATTTTGACCCAAATCCAGGAATTGCTGTAAGTAAGTTACAATATCATATACGGCTTAAGTTAACAATGCTACCCATGAATTGCATAATTTTTTACAAGTAGTTTTTACCTCAGATAATTTCATGAATTCTGAATATAAGAACTAGATGCTAGTCTAAATCATTGGGTGGTGTGAAAAAGATACAGATTGTGTTTATTGGCTATCATTAGAAAGTTAAAGATTATTTTCTTTCAGTATCATAGTTGGAATGAGTAGTTTCTGTTTTCCTGTTGGTATTGCTAAGTGTTGCTATTATAAATTTCTATCCACTAGTAATTTAAAATGTTGCTGGATAAGTTGTTTCAGATTAGTTTATTTAGGGGTTCTATTTTTACTCTTCAGTAGATTCTATGCATTTCTCATATGCCTTTTCACTCATTGGTTCAAGTTCTGAAGGATTACTCAGTGTCATCTTGATCAGCCAGCCATCTTCATAACAAGATTTGTTGACCAGTCCTGGGTTTTCTGCAAGAGCTTCATTCATTTCTGTTACTTCTCCTGATAGAGGAGAATAAAATTCACTGGCAGCTTTCACACTTTCCAAAGCACCAAACTCCTCATTTGTTTGATTTTGTCCCAACCGTGGGAAGACTACAGTAAACATCTCCCAGAGCTTCCTGTGCAAAATTGCTGACTCACGCTGTTCCCGTATTATTTTCTATTATTATCCATGCATGTTTGTCCGTGTATTTCTGCACTGAGAGCAGGGTGGGCTGGTGTGCAGTGTCCAGACAGCGGCTGCCCCCAGCCCCCAGGGCTGCCCCGAGAGGACGTGGCAGGCATCAAGGCCACGTGCAGGCTGCATGTGGTGGTCACATGCTCTGTGCCACGTGCAGCACTGAGTTCACAGAGTGTGGAGGGTTGCTGTGCAGTGACTCAGACATCCGGCTGGCAGGGATGGGACAGGGATCCGTGTTTCACTTTCAGCATACTTGTGTCTTTCAATTTAAGGTCTCACAGACAGCACATAGTTGGGTCATGCTTTTTTATCCAGTCTGCCAATCTCTGCCCTTTGACTGGTGAGTTTAATCCATTTACATTTAGAGTCACTACTGAGATAATGTGTGACCTTTCCTGCCTTTTTGTTATTTAACCTTTGTAAGTCTTATACCATTTTCGTTCCTCAATTCTTCCGTTAATGCCTTATTTTATATTTATTTGATTATTTTGTGTTCTACCATATTAGTGCCTTCTCTTTTCTATCTGGATATATTCTTCATATATTTTCCCTGTGGTTACCAGGGGGCTAAAATTTGACATCCTCAGTATATAACAATCATACTTGGTTTGATACCAACTTGACTTCAGTAGCATACATACGTGCTTTTCATATACCCCTCTGATACCCCACCTCTTTTTTCATATGGTTACCACTTTTATCTTTGTATGTTGTATGCCCAAAACTATAGATTTATTATTACTTTTTATGTTCATTTGCACTTTAACACCTGTAGGAAGTAAGAAATGAAGTGAGATACTAAAGAATACAATGCTGACATTAGAATTACCTAAATGATACCTTTACTGCAGGTTTTTTATTCTTTGTGCATCTTTGAACCACTCTCTAGTGTCGTTTCCTTTCAGTCTGAAGAAACTCCCTTTAGTATAGCTTGTAGGGCAAGTCAATAGTGATAAACTCCCTCAGCTTTTGTTTATCTGGGCATGTCTTAATCTGTCCCTCAGTTTTGAAAGAAAGTCTCACTGGATATAAAATTCTTGACTGGCTGTGCTGGTTTGAAAGGAAGTATGCCCCTAGAAAAGCAATGTTTTAATCAAAATATCATTTCATAAAGGTAGAATAATCTCTATTCAATACTGTATGTTTGAAACTGTAAACAGATCATCTCCCTGGATGATGTGATTTAGTCAAGAGTGGTTGTTAAACTGGATTAGGTGATGACATGTCTCCACCCATTTGAGTGGGTCTTGATTGGTTTATTGGAGTCCTATAAAAGGGGAATAAGAGATTCTGAGAGAACAGAGAATGCTGCAGCATCACGAAGCAGAGAGTCCACCAGCCAGGGACTTTTGGTGATAAAGAAGGAAAACGCCTTCCGGGGAGCTTCATGAAACTGGAAGCCAGGAGAGAAAGCTAGCAGATGGCACCGTGCCGCCATGTACCCTTCCAGCCGAGAGAGAAGCCCTGACTGTGTTCACCATTTGCCTTCTCACTTGAGAGAAAAGTGCTGAACTTCATCGGCCTTCTTGAACCAAGGTATCTTTCCCTGGATGGATGCCTTAGATTGGACATTTCTATAGACTTGTTTTAAATGGGACATTTTCTCGGCCTTAGAACTGTAAACTAGCAACTCATTAAATTCCCTTTTTAAAAAGCCATTCTGTTTCTGGTATATTGCATTACGGCAGCTAGCAAACTAGAACACTGGCAGTAGTTTTCTTTCAGCCCTTTAAGTATTTCAAACACGGTCTTCATGCTCCATGGTTTTTGATGAGAAATCTACACTCAATCTAATTGGGACTCTCTTGTACATAACATGTTGCTTTTCTCTTGCAACTTTCAGAACACTCTCCTGATCCTTTATATTTGATATTGTGATCAATATGTAATGGGTGCATTTTTCTTCATATTTATCCTATTAGATGTTCTCTGAGCTTCTTGGATGTGCATATTCACATCTTTTGCTAGGTTTTCAGATTTTTCTGTCATTACTTGTTTGATTATTCCTTCTGCCCCCTTTTCTCTTCTTCTTCTGGGACTCTCATAATGCATAAATTTGAATGCTTGACATGTCCCAAAAATCTTTCAGGTATTTGCAGTATTTACAATTCTGTTTTTCTTTTTTCTCCTCAGCCTGACTCATTTCAGTGGTCTTGTCTTTGAGTTTGCTTATTCTTTTCTCTGCCAGTTGCAATCTGCTGTTGAGGCCCCCTGGGAATTTTTCACTTTCACTTATTGTGGTCTTTGACTCCAGTAGTTCTTTTTGATTTCTTTTTAAAATTTCTATATAATATCTTCATATTGCTCAATCACTGCTTTTCTGATATCCTTTAATTCTTTCTCTGTATTTTCCATCATCTCCTTGAGCATGTTTAAGATTGTTTTTTTAATGTCTTTGGTATGTCCATATTCTGGTCTTCTTTGTTGGTATTTTATGGATTTTTGTCTTCTTCCTTTGGATGGGTCATCATTTCCTCTTCCTCTGTCTTATCTTCTTTTGTTGCACACTACACATTTTAATTTTTAAAATGTTAACTCTGGGATTTATTCCCTGAGATGCCTGTTTCTTGATTTTGTAACCAGCTGGTGATAAGACAGAGGTTGTCTTGAGTTTCTGCCCCTCTCTCGGGAAGGTCTGCCCAAGGCGAGTTCGGTGTTCTGGATCCTTCCGCTTCTCCTGGGCCTGTGTCTTGTCCTGGGCTTGTGCTTTTTGGTTGTTTTGGAGGCCCCCATTTCCAGGAGTTTGAATGCCCATCCCACTCCTGCACCCCATCCCCACCCCCCATCCCCAGTTTCACAGAAGACAGACCTCCGTGTCCTGGGTGCTTAAGGAAGGCAAACCTTTGCCCCCTTTGTCTGCCTCTATAGTTTTAACACTTCTTTTGTTGTCTCAAACTTTTTTCACCTGGAGGGCAAATTCTGGGAGGGGGAACTTGCAGGAAAGGAGTTTCCCAAGTCAGGCTTTCCCAGCTGAAACTGGGCGTGGGACCTACCAAGGGGTGCAGCAGACTCCAGAGCACCCTGAGGAAGGGATCAGGAAGAACACCCAGAGTTTTCTCCATGGCTTTCCGAAGCTGAGCTTTCTTGACCTGTGTAGTAAAAACAGCTCTTCAACTAGCTGTCTTCTGTAGCCCTGAGGAAGCATAGCTTATTTAAGTTTCCTCCTATGGCAGTCTTTGTCCCAGGCAGGGTGGAACAGAGCTGACCCCCAGGGATCTGAAGTTGCTAATCAAATGCCATGGTCAACTATCAGCTGTGCCCCTGGTCTTGGAGAAAGGGATCTTTATGTCTCTTTCTGTCATCAGCAAGCCAGCCAGGGTCTGGACCCCACAGAGACCTACTGTGCATGTGGGGGATGGGTAATTTGCCAGTCTCTTCTTCCTCTGGTAATTTGAATACTATACAATGTTCTGCTGGACTCCAGAGTTTCAGAATAGTTGTTTCTGACAGTTCATGCCTATTCACTATTTGTTCTGGTGGAAGGACTGAATCTTGGATCTGTCTAGTCTGCCATCTTCCCATATCCTCTAAGTGCAGTTTCTGATCCCCCATCATGGACTTAATATTAATATTAGTCATCATTGCATTTGCATTGCATTTGCTAAACTAATCCAATGTGCCAGTGTGCATGTGCATTTATATGCATCAGCTCATTTAATCCTCACCCCGATCCATTGAGCTATTATCATGATTCCTTATCATAGATGAGAAAACTGAGGCTCAGAGAGGTTAAGGCATGTATCCAAGGCAATAGAGATAGTTGGAATTCAAACCTGATTATCTGACTATAAATCCCAAGCTTTTGGCTATTGAGCCTTATGCTGTGGAAAAAGTATTGAGGGAAGTCCAAGGTGTATGAGAGTTAATCCCCTCCTGTTGTGCTTAGGATGCTTGTCATATCTTTGGAGTTACATACCATTCGCCTCTGAAGAGTTTCATATAACCTTGCCTGACTCAGATTGCTTGGGAAATGAAGCAGCATGGAATGCATAAATCCATCCAATGTAGGTGAAGTGGTGATGTAACGCATGGAATAGGAGGTCTGGGAGGCACACACAGACATCCCCTAATGGACTGGTGTTCCATAGTGTTCATGGTGGCAAGAGTGAGAATGAGACTTGACTACAGCAGCTGGCTTCCCATGATGGAGGAAAACATCTTAAAACAGAGAATAGTCTTTTGTGATTATTTGATGTTCTGAGTTTAGAGCCAAAGCAAGATATCCAGTCAACAGCAGCAGTCTGAAAATTATCTGATTTCTGGAAAAGTACAAACCTTGTCGTTTTTATTGCTGTAATAGCTCATTTCCCCATTAACAGGCCAGCTCAGTATGTTGGTGTCTGTTATGTAGATTAAGCACTCCTTTATCTCCAAGATGGATGGGGTTGTGGTTCACAGGCAGATTGGGAGCAAATAGACCCAAAACCACATGCTAATGAGTATATGTTATTTTCTGGTCTGTTGAGCATTATTCCAACAATAAGCTTGAGATTAATATCAATTTTTGGATTACAGATAGTGTGAAAAACATCTAGGAACCCTCAGCACTTCTGCTGTGTTTCTGAGCAGAAGGTTTGTAAACTCAAATTTGGAAAGGGAGTGGTTCATTTTTTCTCCTTGATTCGTGGTGGCATGACATGTGGGAGGCAGGTCCCGGTAGTGGAAGGATGCCACTTCATGCTTCCCAGCTGGTTCTAGTCCCTGTGACTCATTGGGGTAACTGTGGAGAACTACCTTCTCCCTTCTGGGTCTTTATATTTTCTCACTTGGAAAATTAAGGGGTTTTAGTTAGGTTTCTTCTGTTGCAAGGAAAGAAACTCACACAAACTCATTTCTGAGAAGGAATACAGATAATCTTATAAGAATTTAGGAAAAGCTAAATCACCACCATCATCAGGTTGGAGAGACCTTGAAATTACCTAAAGGTCAGGCCATTCTCCTATGCCTATTTCTTTTTTATAGTTTCCTGAATTTTCTTTGTATATCTGTATCTTTCTCCTCTTTCTTCCACTTGTCTTCCTTTCAATAGACTGATGACCATAATGACTTTGGCCCTGTGTATTAGTCAGGATCAGCTAACATGCTGCATAACAAACAAATCCCAAAATATCCATAACTATAATACAGTAGAAATTTGTTACTACTGCAAAGTTTGGTGGGAACTGGTTGTCTTCTAAGGGAAGATTCAGAGATTCAGTTTCTTCCATTTTACAGCTATGCCATCTGGAACATATGGCCAAGGAAGGACAGAATAGAAGAGGCACAGTGGCTTTAACTGCCTGGATCAGAAGTGACACAATTCAGGTCCGCTTACAGTCTATTGGCCAGAACTAGTTATGTGGCTCTAACAACTGCAAGGGTAATTGAGACACGTAGGGATTCACATGAATATTTGGTAAATGCTACTTTTTCTCTGTCACGCTCTGGATCTATAAAGTCTTTCAGATCTAATATCTCCAGCTCACTGGTAACTCCCCTGGTATTGCTTAGTTCAAATTATTGATAAAAGAAGCTACTTGTTCCAGGTCCTCATTTCAAGCCAAATCACATTTATTATACACAGGTTGTTGGCCAGCCAATGAGCTGCCTACAAACAACTATCTACCCTTGAGCCAATCACTTGTAGGATGAGGAGGGGTATTGTCACATGGTGTATGAAGAAGGTGACATGGACAGAGCTGATACTCCCAAACAGAAGTCGAGAGGCTCGTCCTGATCCCCTAGTAACCATCTAAGCCAACAGTCAATGATGTGGGGTCGAGAGGCCTCTTGTGCTGGGAGGCATGGACTGACTTCCATGGGCATTGCCGTGGGTCTCCATAATGACCCAGCAAGCCCTTGGAAAGCAGGAAGGGGGTAGACAGAGATGACTGCAGAGAATTGTGCCTCTGATTCCAAGTAGAAACCAAAAAAACAGTCGGTTTCCTAGTAAATTTTCCTATAAGAAGGAGGCAGTTTCCTTCTATAAACAACTAAAACTCACAGCTGAAAGTCATTCTCTTCTCATGATTCAGATGCAAACATTGGGAGCACAGAAATTCAGCGCCACCCAACAGGTGGTATCAGGAAATGCCTGGGAAAGAGAACTCCGATGGTGCTATTCAGGATGGCATCTTCAGTAAACATCTTCAGTAAACAAGGCATTACTGGGTGGTTACAGAATGACCAAGAGTGGAAAGAGCATTGGCCTGAGACAAATTGGCGTCCAGAACTCCCAGATCCAAAACTTTTGGATGAAAACAATTTACTCAACTCCTCTGACCCTCAGTTTCTTCCTTGTCAAATGGGGATTTTAATATCTATTTCTGTTGTGAGTAGTTGAAATAAAGCTTTCAAGTCACATATATCATTGCCTGGAAGAGTATGGCTTTTCAACTAAAGGTAGCAGCTAGCATTATTTTAATAGTCCCTTTAAGGCAGACTTCTCCTGGGGTTCACCATGCCTAGGGGCCTAGGCTTTAGTTGCAGCTTCTTCTGTGGGGCTTGTACTGACTGGAGAGAGCACCCGGTGATATCTTATTTTGACAAAATGCTAGCCTGTACTCTCATCCAAGCCAGAGTCTGCTAGCCTTTGAATTGTCTTCACCCTGTCTTCTGTGGGTTCTGCTGCAGGAATGAATGAATGGTGGCTGTTGTGAGTGCACACATGGCAGCCACATCCTCCACCCTCCACAGCTTTCAGGGGACCCCAAAGTCCCCGCCCACAATTCTTTCTTGACCTCCCGCTTGCAACACAGTGCCCCCAATCCCATCAGCATGGGTTCACCCGGGTCTCTGTTAGAAATTCTACATTCATCTCACTATCAGTAATGTAGATAATTGAGTGTAGATAAGTGAGTTTATGTATTTAAATATTTTTCCAAGGTCCTGGTAGAAAGTGAGTTAGCTGGGATCTCAATGATCTCAAATGAAGTCTAAAGCTAGGTAATATGCTCAGCCATACCTGGATTGTCCAAGATAAAACATAAAGCAGTTTTCCAGGGCGGGGGTGGGGGGTGGGGGGGGTATAATTTCCCTGTTTTCCATGGCCTTGCTGGAGTCCTGGGGAATGACACCCATCGTGACAGGCATTTTACAGAGCACCTACTGTGCACTAGCCGCAATTGCTCAAGGAGTTTCTGGACTAATTATGAGAGAAGATAAATAAGGGGACAGGAAAACGAACTCACAATACAAGGTTTGTGCAACACTAGATAACAATACCAGCCAGTGTGCATTCTGATCTCCAGAGAACTGGGACATGATTGATGGCGAAAGTGGAGGGAACTGTGAGAGCTGATTAGAATTTTATCTTCACCTTGTTCTTATCAGGGAACAAGGAGATACTTGTTCACATTAAAGGCTGGTAAGTTTCGGTGGTACAGGAGGAACTGCATAGCTTTAAGCAGAATATTGCCAGCTAAAACAACTCGCTATCATGCAGTTAGTAAAGATGTTTCTCCCTCTGCTGACGTCAACAGTGATAAGGGTCGAATTGCACCCTTCAAAGGATGTCCTAGATTCTTCCAAAGACAGTCCTGCCCTCCTACCCTCTTGTTTGCAGAGCAGCAGGCTAGAGGCACCAGAGAAAGAGATAAAATCTCCGAAATATACCACCCACACTTGTAAGATCATTGTTCTTCTCCAAGCCAGAGCTGCCAGCAGCAGAAGTTTCTATTCTATTCCCAGCACAAATGGCAGAAAAGCCTCAGGATTCTTTACTGGGAACCAACTCAGCAGCCCCCAGCTGAGAGGAGCGCCCAGGTTTCTTGCTTTCCACCCCAAGCCCACTGCCTCACGTATGGTGGGATTCTCTGCGCTGACTTTACAGCTCGAGGAACTCTGCAAAACGTGATACTTCCAACTCACACCAACTACCCATTGCCCTACCACAGAAAGAGTAGTTGTTCATGATTAAGAAAAACCCAAAGTTAGGTAGGGTAAAAGGAGAAACAGTTGCTGAGATAGACAACAAAAGGCAAAACAGAATCTCTGATGGTTGCATGGAAGGAATCTTATTCAGGGCAAGGATTCAGAATAATGTAGAAAGAAGGGTTCTGTTTGAGTCTTGAGATAGTCCCAGATTTTGGTTAAAGCAGTGACTAATAGCAGTTAATAATTAGTGAGATAAATACCAAATTTATCCAGAGGCTCATTTCTTTAAATGCATTCTCTTCAGATATATCATCTTTAAATATCCTATTGTCTCTGACTTCAGCTGTTTCACTAGAGTGAAAGGCAGAATGCATTCAGGTACCTGTTGGTGGCTTTGCTAATGACAGAGCCTGGTTGAAAATCAAGCTCTTCACCAAGGCTCCTGCTGCAAATAAACACCAAGCTCCTGGCATAAAGTGATCATATCCTAAGATAGTCTGAAACCCTCAACCGAAACATTTAAAGGAGCAACCATAGCATGGCGTGCATTTGGGTGGTTGCAATGATGATTAGCAATTGTACAGCAATCTCTTCTCCTCCTCACTGAGGCTCCCTCCCTGGAGCGTGGTGTGTGCGCATCCCCTCCCGAGTGGCCCTGCTTTGTGTCCTCTTCCCTCTGCAGAGGGCAGTGAATGGTTGACATTCACCTCTCAGGCCTTGAGCTTCTGGACCAGGCAAATTTCTTAGAGTCATTCATTGAAAAATATTTATTGAGCATTTAATCTGTACCGGGCACTTCCACAATGCAGGTATATGAGGCAAGGTGGGATGTCATTTAATCAGACTCCCAGGTGCCCCAGGATCTAGATTCCTAGAGATGCTAAGAAGCAACAAGCCTCCATGGGCCCCTGGCCATGCGCTTCCTGTGTCTTGGGACAAGCACGTCAGCTCAGTGACCTGCCTTCCCCTTGTTCTCTGCCATCATGGGTTGCTTTGTGAACAGAAAGGAGCACTTTGAGCAGAAGTCATCTGTTGTGACCTAAGCAGTGGTGGGGGCCACTGGCCCCAGTCTCCTGGACCCCCTGGTTCAACCATGGGGGCCAGGGTGGTGGGCCTGTTTCTACCTGAAAATCACCTGCAGAGCATGGCCACTGTTTCTGTGGTGCGCCCTTCCTTTTCAAACGCCACACATAGGGCAGACATCTGAGGCTGCTTCATGTCCTCACACCTGCCTTTCTTCCTTTTACAAACAGCTCCATCCTGAGCAACTCACCTTTCAGCTGTGTGTTAGGTGACCAGGCCCACTTCTGCTTGGAGAGAGCCCTCCCCATGCCCCCAGGGGAACCTGCGTCATCCTTTAAATGTGCTGGCCCCACTGGGCCAGCACGAGGAAACCTCCCTAGAGCTGCTGAGAATTCTCCCAGGACAGGACAGATCTGATAAACAGACATGCCCCCCCACCACCACAGGTAAGGCAAACACACATCAATTCAGGGTCCTCAGCCTGGACCCCGCTGACGAGATGTCCACCATCTCCGTCTTCTCAGAGGGCCACTTCCCTACTGAGCAGAGCTGAGCAGAAGGTGGGGTCTCAGTTCTCCCAACCTCCTGGCCTCCCACTGGGGCGTGCACTGCTCCCATTTCCACACTGCCAGCTGTTGCCTGCAGTTCAGAGGCAAACACGCCTCTCCAGGCCGGCCCACAGAATGCAGGGGCATCTGTCAGCTCTACCTCAGGCCATCACCCAGGCTGGCCAGTGAGCTCACTAGGCCCCTTGTTCTTCAAACGTAATTTCTGCAGAAGATAGGCCACTTACAAAATGACCTTCGTAAAAGCCAGACAGCAAACTTCATGGCAGATTGTCGGCACACTAATAAAGAATAACTTAAAATTATCAAAACAGGTCAATTTTTTCTTGTTTTTAACAAAAAATATAAGTATGTGTAACCTATGTGTAACTTACACTAACGGAAGAGTTGTTGATTTTTTTTCCCCAATACTAATGTTAAACCGCAGTGGGAATATTTGAGTGAGAACTCACTTTAAAAGTGATGATTCACTCAACAATGTGATGACTTCTTTGCCCAACCTGAAAACTGCCAGGGCACTGATGATGAGCCTTCTTTTCAAGAGGCCCTCAAATCTCTGAGTCCTTTTGCTGGCTGCGAGGGCCAGCAAGTATGAGAAAAGGCCGGTCCCCCTACTCAGACTTACTGCAGAGTCCACAGGGAGCTCCAACAATAATGAGGTTCCTTCTGCTTTGGGGGGGAGGGGGCAGGGGTCCCCGTGGTTTCACCACCAGTGTAGTGCAGACTCACCCTTTAAGGGCTGGACCGATTGGAGCTGACGTAGGCATGCTCATCTCTCATTGCAGACAGTAATATTCTGAATAAAGCTGTCATCTGCAGCCCCTTAGCAGAAGGAAACCTCTTTGCTGGGCTCATTGGCTGTGGAGTTAGTGAAGTCTGCAGGCAGAGCAGGGGTCCTTACCTCCCCACCTTGGGGCTGATCTGCAGGGTCCTGGGGTCAACAGCAGCTTCCCTTGTGTCTTGAGAGGGCTTAATACAACTGTTTTGTTCTCCTGAGTCTTCCTTTATTAATCTTTGCAATACTGGAGGGAGATAGGCATCTACCTCCCAGTTTTATAGCTAATACAAAGGAGACCCAGAAGCAATGCGGGAGCTTGACCTGAGCTAAGTCCATACTTCTTCTCGTCATGCCCCTGTGCGGAGCTGTAAAGGGGTGAGACAGTGTTCCCTAAAGGAAGGGGGCCTCTCATATTCCAGGAATCAAGTGTCCCTTCCCAGTTTGCAAGAAAGATAGAAATTAATTTGTCAAACAGCATCCTCTTCTGAAAATTCAGTGTTGACTCCCCTTCACTCTACAATAGCATTTGACACGTCCAGTGGCTGACCCTTGTCTTTAAAAATTTCAGCCATAACTTCCTGAAATTGGAGTGAGTTTGCAAAAACAAATACACCTGTTCTTGAAAGCATTAACTCTCAGCTTTTAGTGCTGTATTATTACTTAGAAATCAAAGTCTCTTTGCCCTAATCATAGGGAGAAAGCTGTTTAGAGATTCCTGGAGTCACTGGTAGCAATGGGACTGAATCCCATGCTCCCTTCGGCGTCTCATTTCCAGACTTCCTTCCCCTGCTACTCAGTGCTCTCCCTGTAGCTTATAGTTTCATCTCTTCTTATAAATAGGATACATCTTAGTATACACACTGAGTTCCTCTCTTTGGTCTTTGGACTTTGGACTTCAGAAGATGAGGCAGGGAGGGAAACCTGCAATCAGGGAAAAGAAAGGGAGCAGCATTTGTTTCAGCCCTGCTGGGTGCTCGGCACTGGGAGAGCTTCCTCAGTTCCCTGTCACTGAGGGTCTGCTCTTTGAGATGTGTGGCATGAGCCCATTTTAAAGGCGGGGAAAGTATGCCTCAGAGGGGTCAGCAGCTTGCTCAGTCCAGGCAACTGTGAAGTCCAGAGAGCTCAGGCGTGGGTCTAAGGGGCTGGGACAGTGGAGCTCTAATTGTGGACTCCTGGGTGCTGTAGTTTATGGGTGAGGGGGCCTGTCTTAGGTCTCAGCATGTCATGTTATGGAGATGGCCTCTTTCTCTTCCTTGTCCAAACGTGCAAGGAAACTACTACCTGCCTTATTGCCCCTTCTCTAGTCTGAGTTTTCTGGCTCCAGAGCTGCTCCTTCTGCTTTCCCAGGAGTCCAGCGTTGCTATGAAGGGGCACGCACACCGTGGAAAGGAACCTTGCCCAGGGCGCGGAGAGTGCCTCGACACTTCTGCCCGGGCAGGTCTGAGACCCAGGGTCGGGGGAGGCCTTACTGGACGTGGTCTGAGGAGCCTTGGTGCTCTAAGCAGGAGAGGGGCCCCTGCCTCGCTGCTGGGGTAACTTGTCCTTGTCTTGGGAGAAATGGGTGCAGAGTCTCCTTTCCTCTTAGCTCTGGAGGTCAACAGTGGGTATGGTGGGGACGTGAGCCTTTTCTAAATATACTGCTCCTTGGGCTTCTCAAAACTGTTTGGGTTGAAGATGGTTTCTGTCCTCCATGACAGCACTGGCTCCTGCAGTGCACTTTAGAAAGGCTTGGGATGTTTTTAGGAAACTGAGGAAATTCCCAGGATTGGTAGGAAGACCCACTGTTGGCAGCAGAAGAGGCAGCGCAGAGGCAGGCCAGAGGGTCATCCGACAGCAGAATGAGGCTTGGGGCTTCCTGAGACCTGGTCAGGAGACGGGGGCCTCAGCTCTGGTTTTGCATCTGCGTGGCCAAGGGCAAGGCTTGCACCTCTCTAGGGTTCACTTTCCTCACCAGTAAATTGGAAGAAGTTTGTAAATGCTCTCCAGGTTTCCTCCCAGGTCAAATGTTTGATTGCCGTCTTCTCTCCAACTCTGTTAACCCTCATAAGCCTTTCCAGGATCATGATTCTCAGATATTGGTAAAATATTTCCTTATTTTAAAGCGCTGTTGATTTTTAGTCACAATCACTGCAAAATCTGGAAATATTGGAACGTTTTCATGTTAGTATTTAGATTTTACCTTGAATTTCTCAACTCTTTTATTTTGAGGCACATGCTGTTAGATAGGTCAGTGCATCCCTGGGCTTTTTAATCAGAATGGACTTCTTAATTTCCAAATTTATGTTAAGATGGTCAATATCTTCCTTACAGAACTGCCTGTTCACCAACGTTTAATATAGGAAATTCAGAAGATGGGGGAGGGGCCACTCCATAAGAGAAATCTCATAGTGTATTTGGATAGTCATGTTTTGGCCATAAGCAAAGAGGGAAATATAAACATTAAATACCATGGGGAACCATATTATTGAACAAGGAAATTAATTTCCATACTCTTTTAGAGAGCATAGAATTTTCATTCTAAGGTAAGGACTTTTTTACTTTGCTGTTGCTTCAAAAGCTTTTATTTGTTCTTTCTTATTAGAGAAAAATCAAAAAGCTAACTGAATGTTCTGAAATAATTCCCTGGGAGGGTAGATACGCTGCTTGGATATTGGGATCATTATTATCATGATTTCTATTTTAGATAAAGGGAAGCTGAGATTCCTCAAGGTTCTGTGGCCTCAGAACCATGCAGGGAGTGATGGTTTCCTGACTCTTGTCCTGGGTTCTCTCTGTCACCCCTCCACCTCTGGGTGACTCAGAGCTGCCCACCTTGGAGCCCTGCCTCCCAGCCAGACAGGAGCCAGTGGAAGCCTGAGTCATGGCGTCTCTTCTTGTTTCCCATGTGGCCCCCAGCCCACGGTGGGATCTGCAGTCAGCTCCCAGGAAAGAGAAACAGGCAAGTTGACTTCCAGTCTAATTTCTGATCATGTGCCTGGTGGAATCTGGAGGCTCCTCACCCCCATTCTCGGATTGTTCTCAGTGTAGGAAGTTGCACATTCAAGTCTTGGGTTGTATCCCTCCGTGAATCCCATCTCCTGGGCTGTCATGCTTGAGGTCCCAAGGAGGGATCCCACTGGACAGACAGCTTGCAGTAGTCCTTTTCCAGTGTGCTATTGCTCGTTTTCCTATGCTTTGCATTTCCCCCCATCTCTAAAGACATAGCCTCCGTCTGCTCTGTATGTCCATTCTTCCCTGCTCTGCCCTCCCCATCTCAAATTAGATTTCACTATTCATCTCTTTGGCCATAGCCCCCAGTCCATGCTGAAGAGCTCATGAATGTGGGCTGAGGGCGTCCCATCTTTGTTACCCAAGCCAGAGGGGAAATCTCTCTGGTGAAAACCTGGGCCACTGGCTCGAGCCATAAAGGGAGATCCCTTTCAACAGGGACTCCCTAGAGGCAACCCCCAAGCCTTGTGGTACATGAGTAGGGTCCCTGTTCCTGAGCCAGGAAGTCCCAGCTTAGCAAGGTCTCCCATCTCCACAGAGTGGGCACCTCTGCCCTCCACGAGGGCTTCCTTCTTTTCTCTGTGTGTGTATGCTGTATCGTGGGGTCACATTTCATTATTTTTCCATATGAATATCCTGTTATTACAGCACCATTTGTTGAATCTTTATTTGTTGTTTGTTTATTTGTTTTGTTTGCTTGTTTGTTTTTTGGGAAGTGCCTGTACTGGGAATCGAACCCGGGTCTCCTACATGGCAGGGGAGAACTCTTAACACTGACCTACCTTACAGCCCCCTTTTCGTTCTTGATTTAGACAGTCCTCTCTTCCTTCTTGTCCTCATCTCCTGATTCAGCAACACATCAGTCCACAAAACTTTGATCAGCAATTTCAGCCTGTGTGTTTCTAGGGCCGACAAGAGGAGAAATCATGGCCCATGTCTTGAAGCAGTCAAACTGTAGTAGAAACTACACGCTGGGAGCAGTTGTGATATGCCATGTTATGCCCAGAACTGGCTTCAAACCCAAAGTCTGACCCCAGAGCTGTGTCGTTGACCTCACACTCCACCCCCCTCATAACACAAAAGTATGTGCAAAGTGTGAAAGTATAGACACCAGGTGACACTGTTATGACTCAGCTCGAAAACCCAGGGAGAGGAAGAGTGCACAGGGTAGGATGCTCACCTACCACTTGGGAGACCCAGGTTAGATTCCCAGACAGTGCACCCACCCCCCACCCATCTCCCCAAAAAAAGTCCAAGGGAGCAGAAACAGAAGGGATTCTTTCATTGTATTGACTCCAGTGTCTTTCTTCAAAATAGAACCTACTTTTGCTTCCTGCTTAAGAAAAAGAGGAAGAGTCATTTTGGATGGAAGTGTCATTTCTGTTCTGTGAGGGGATGGCAAAGAAAAGAGAAAGCATTCTATACTTGCATTCTAAACAATTTCAGGAACACCATGATTTTTGGAGTTTATTTTGCTTTTGAGAGCATAAATGAAGTGAGACAACAAGAAAGAGGAACATTAAAAATGGGTTTCTCATCACATTCCAAATAATTACTTTGTCCCTAAATCTCCAGGCATAACATACACATTTTTAGAGCCTGCAGTAAGGGGCCTTATAATTCATAGGGGCACGTCACCCTGAGGGAATCCTGAGAGCCTGTGTGAAGTTGCAGCACTCACGCATGGTATATTACACACAATGCCATAATTTCCTTCATAAATTGAGTAAATGGGAGCAGTTTATTCATCTCCCTGTTAAATTTGGATGAACCTGAAGGCTGGAGATCAGTCTCCCCTCGCAGATGCATGCGTTCTAGGGGACGTGTTACGTTGCAGGCAAAGGCAGGCTAAACCCGTGCTGAGAATCAGTGTGCGAGGCAGTGTGGCCAGTCTGCCCTTTGCATCTCTAGGCAAATCCCGCTTATTGAAACTGTGGAAAGGTAAATCAGGAAACTTCTCTCTGCTTTGCAAGCACACTTTTGGAGACAGAGCATGAGAAAAATACACCGTAAAAATCCCTTTGCGACTGATTTTCATTTAAGCAAACTGAAATGTAAAGGCTTATTACAGAAAATGGCTTGTAATCTGTTTGTAGTGATTTCCTGGAGAGGCCTTAAGATGCCACAGCCCTCCTTCTGCTGGTGGCCTTAGCCTGGGCTGGAGCCGCTCCTGCCAGCTCCCGGGAGCTGATTGTTGAGTCTTCAGGAATCTCGTTGAGCCAATTGCTTAACTGTCGATGGCTTGAACTTGGCCGTGGCTGGAGTTTTTACACTATGGAAATCGGCAAATGCTACAAATAAAGGCTTATTTGTTTTGTAGCACAGAGATTTACCAGTACACCACTGTCTTTCGGAGGTCAAATTCGGAACAGAGGGCAGCAGCCTGAGCTCTCCTTCCAGGCGGCCTGTCTCAGCCCTGTGAGCCCAGCGCCCAGGGGTGGGGTACACGAACAGCTGCAGGGGTCTCCCGTCACACGCTCTCTGCCCCTCTCCTTGCCATTAATCTGCACGTTTCACGCAGGGAGGAAATGGAGCTGTGGCAGTTGAGGGTTTCAGCCGTATAATTCCATTAGCCTCAGGTTAAACTGTTCAAAGGCTCCGAAAGCCATGTCAGTTACCTGCATAATAACCCTCCAAATTAAGCTGGCCATGGCTATGGATGGAATTATGTCCCCCAAAAGGTACATTCAAGTCCTGAGCCCTGGTCCCGTGAATATGACCCTCTATGGAAATGGGAACTCGGGGGATGTTATTAGTTAAGATGAAGCCAAAATGGATTCAGGTGGGGCCACAGCCGACACGCCAGGTGCCCTGATGAGAAGGGAGGCCTTAGACACAGGCAGCGGGACAGACGGAGGGAGGCGGCAGCCGCACGACAGAGGCAGGGGCTGAGGTCTGCCGCCCGAGCCCGGGTGCCATGGGCTGCCCGCAAGCCGCTGCAGGGCCCCACAGCCTTCAGGCGAGGCCCGGCCCTGTGGCACCTCGAGTTTTGATTTCTAGCCTCCAGGATTGTGAGACAGCCACTTCTTGTTGTTCGAAGCCACCCAGCTTGTGGTACTTTGTTATGGCAGCTCTAAGAAACCAAGACAAGCATGCTCATTCCTGTCTCACAGATGAGAAAAGTGAGCCAGTTGTGCAAGACCACAGCACTAATTGATGGTAGTGCAGGACTTCAAACAGCGAAGTGAGTAAAGCCAGTATGGGTGTGTGTATATTTATATGTACATAGAGAGAGAGATGGACCGTCTATATGCATATTACATATACAGCTTCTATGTATTGTGTATATACCTCACGTATGAGTAAGGGGCACGAAGTGTGGGAGTTTGTTCCCAGCTGTGGAAGCCCCCACCTCCCTGGGCTCACTGTGTGAGGCCAGCAGACACCGGACGGCCTGCTCTGGGGAGCTCGGTGACCTGCCGTACCCTACAGATGGCCTCTGAGCAGACATGGATAGTTGAAATCCATCCAAATCTCCCTGCTGCCTGTAGGAGACAGCACAGCCCCATTGCCCTGCCCAGCAGCCCCCAGGCCCCCTGATTGCAGCCGCCTTCCCCACCTTCGGAGCGCCTATCTCCGTGGCCCATCCACCCTCCAGTGTACCTGGGACATGTCTTGCTCATCTTGCCTTTAGCACTTTGTATGTGTTGGTGTCTTTACTAGGGACACAGCGCCCTCCCTGTCCCTGCCCTAGTCCATGGACTGGGTGGGGCTGCCCGATGGTGCTGCCACGCGCCCCGAGCCTCCCACCCTGACCATTGCAATCGCACGGCACCCTAACTGCCTGGCCTCTACCTGTCTCCCTGCCAGCCTGTAAGATCCTGGGGAGCCGATTTGTGTGAAGCTAGCAGTTATCAGCTTCTCATTAAATTTGCGTGGGGAGAAGGAACGGATGGGCCTAAGCAAGGCACAGTAACTGCTGCTGTTAGATTCCACGGCAGAAGCTGTGCATTCATGTGAGGGCTTTCCTTCGAGGGCCACCACGCACCTCTCCCAGACGGGCAGGCCGCTCTCTTCTGTGTGGCACACAGTGGGTTCGCGGTAGCTCACCCATTTGATGGATGAAGAAAGAAATGATTAATGATTAGCAAATGCATTGATAGCCTTTGCACTCTCCCTGCTGCTCAGCAGCCACACTCATGGCCCCCAGTCCCTCCACCATGAACATGTGTGATGTTCTCAGTGGCCTGGTGCCAGCTTTTCCAGGAGCTGTCCCAGGAGCTGTCTCGGTGACAGCTCAGTCCCCGCTCTCCCGCCCTGCTGTGACTTCCACTTTGGCTTCTCCAAACCTGCTCCCATGCCTGGCTGTATCTGTTTCCTGCTTTATAACAAGGCCTCTTGTTTGGACAGCACTTCTTCCCTTTAATACACTGTCTGATGAGTCCTTCAGTTGTTCCCTGGAGGGAGGGAGCGCTAGCCTGTTTTACAGGTGAGGAAACTGAGGCTCCAAGGATGATAAGACTTACTGAAAATCACATGCTGTGAGCAAGTGAGACGTGGATCTGGGAGTGGCGCCTCAGTCTTCTGTCCCTAAGCCTGTTTGCTCTCCTTCCATGCTTCTCTCTGTCTTCCCAGTAATCAGACATTGTAGTGGCATGCACATCATTTCCCCAAAACCTCCATAACTTCTCTACGTGTGTGTTTACAGCGCTCAAAGCTATAAAATCATGAAGTGCTGTGCAGCCTTTCTTGCTGGGACTGGAGCGGGGGCAGGGGTGTATGTATTTCGAGCTCTCTCACCCCTTCCTCTGTCTCAGCAGGACTGGAAAGAGTCCTCACTGCACTGCCCCTGCTTGGCTCAGGGTCTGAGCAGGAAAATGTGCACATGTCTGCCTGCAAAGGGCAAGTGGTAAAGCCCCTGCTTCTGATTACATCTTCGCCCCAAACCCCTCTTCATCTTCTGATCTCTGCACCTGGGCAGGACAGGCTGGACCCAAAGCCTTTGTGCTTGGAAATCTTCCCAAGTGGTGGCACCAGTGCCCCATTTATATCATTCACCAAGGAGTCATGCCCCGAAGGGATGGGTTGAAATATTAGGGGAGTCCTTACCAAAAACTGCCCCATCCTGTTGTACTCATTGAAAAGCAGTGTGGCAGCGTCTCTCATTCTGCAGGAAATAAACAGTGGCTTCCTAGGTTTGAGGAGAAATCTGTGCATGCTGAAGTGATTGCAGGGCAGGCTCCATAGTTAGGCTGAGAAGTTCTGGGAAGCAGCAAGCACTGGGCCTTATAATTTGAAGGCTGGGTCATTTCCATGTGAATGTAAACCCAGTGTCTGTGCTGGAAAGGGGGAGCCTGCTTGCTGCTGCTCTGGGATCACCTGATAGAATGTGGGTGCTGCAGTGCTCTCTGCAAGGCCCCCAGGCATCCCAGCAGCGAGAGGCTCTGTCTTGGCCCCGCTTGGATGAGCATCGCTGTATTCGTCCAACAGCTGAAGCAGAAAACTCGAGTGCTTCCCAAGCTCGGTCGTGCACATTCCACTTTCACGATTCTTGCCTCATCTGCATATCGCCTGTTCTGTTATCACTTACTATTTCTCTTCAGAGAAACTTCATTCTTTTTAGTAAGCTAAATTTGTTTTTAAAGGAAACATCACATTTCTGCCAGAGATGGAAACCTAATATCACATGCTATGAACTTACGGAAGTAAATGCCGTGAAGTCACAGTCATGTGATTAGGATGCAACTTCACACTGCTGCTGCGGGGAGCTCTGGGCGCGCAGCCTGCTTCCAGCCGGGCCCAGAGACATCAGCCTCCTCCCGACGGGAGTCACAAGCCACAAGTCACAAGTTGGAAAGGGCTGAGTCTTCCTCTGGGAGCAGGGCCGGGACTGGGGAGGGGAGTGGACATGAAGGAGGCCCAACCTGAAGGCACCGTGCGTTCCTCCTGCCGAGACCGCCTTGCCCAGCTGGCTTCGGCCCTCCTCCCTCCAAGCCTTGGCCGGTGCCCCAGCCCCCCTTCATGTCCCCTGCCTCCATGGCAGAGGCCGCCTGCTCCGCCAGTTCCTGCTCTCTGGAGTTGAGCGTGGTGTCGGGGCGGCCTCCTCGGGGGCAGGATGTGTCTCTCCCACTCCGCGTGCCCAGTGTCCGTTGCAGTCCCACACGTAGGCTGGGGGGCTGGGCCAGACGCTCCCCACGCCGGGGCCTGCGTGCCCAGCACCGCTCCCCCACCCCACCCCACCCCCGCGGCCCCCCTTCCCTGTCGCCTGGCTGCGGTCCACACTGGACCATGCTGAGGCAGAGCTGGCAACCCCCTTGACCCAGCGCCAGTGCCGACGTGCTCCCACGACCACCGGCTCCCGTGGACTGAGGGACTGGGCCCTCTGAGCAGAGATCAGGTTTTCTGTAAACAGCCCTTACCATGTTATGCACTTTTTCCCAGAATGGAAGTTTTAATAACCCCATAGGGCCAGTGCTTTTGGCTTCTCTGAGGCCCATATAGCCACAGACTTATAGGATTAGCAGAGAAACCTGAGACAGGAGGGGAAGATGCACGTAACGCCCATTTACAAATAGGAAAATCAGAAGGGGAAGTGATGTGGCCAAGTAACAAGAGAAGCTCAGTGCAGGCCAGCCCTGGGCCTGGGCTCTCCTGACCAGGCACCCCTCGATGCGTTCTGTCCCTGTGCCACTCAGGCGCCCTGCTGCCCGCTCCTCCTTCTCAAGCCCTCTGCTGAAACTGAAATTCACAAAAGAGGGAGACATCTGGGCAAGGAGAATGATGGGAAACGTCTCAAATGGAGAGAAAACCAATGATTCAGGATGTGGTTTCGTCACTGCTGGGGCTTTCTGAGGTTTTTCAAAGCTGAACACTCTGGAGGACCTTAGCAAAGCTGAGGATTGGGAAGGAACTATGAGGCTGGGTTTTTTCATAGTCTGCAATGGTAAGAAGGGACAAAACTGGACATAATTCAGCTTGGAGTAATCCTGTCTCAGAGTACGGGGTCAAGTGCCCGGACTGAGGGATCATCAGATGTGGTGTGAGTTCAGTTTGGAAGTTTGCGTTATAGGGGAACATGGTTCAGTCTCAGACACACCTAGATTTGAATTTCAGACACAAGACAAGTTACTTAACCTCTGTGAGACTCAGTGGCCTTATCTTTGGAATATAGACAATGCACGTGCCTGGGACATGGAAGGGGCTCCCCAAGTGGAGGCTGCAATTATTATCAACACATTATCAACACAGTCTTTTTAAACAATTCCTGTGCTGTTGCTCCTCCATTCCCTGGATGCAGAGAGAACAAGCAGTGAGGCTGCAAGTGGGGAAGAAACCCCTGAGGCGTTAAGACCAGCACAGCAAGCAGGTAGGAGCCAAGGAGAGAATAAGGGAGAGGGCGAGAAAGAAAAGGCCTGGCTCCACCCAGTTGTGCGAACCAAAGGGGCAAATGCTTGCCCAGATCCTGGAGTGAGGTGTTGTAGCACAGAGCTTTAACAGGCCCTGATCGTGTTTCTTCTCCTGTCTCTCCAAACTGCCTTCTCCTGGATTAGAAGCAGAAAAGACTTTAAATGACATCATGGCCCCCACTCAGTAGAACCCTGGGGTCAGATCAACCCAGGGTCAATCAGTAATTAGACATGAAGGAAGGTAGGGAAGCTTTGCTTCCTGCCGTGACCCATCAGGCTGGTGAGCTGTATAGATAAGAGACAGTTGAGTGTAGTAATGGATGTAAAACACCTAGCACATAGTAAATGCTCAGTTAATGTAAGCCATTAATTAGTACACAGTTAATTGCTCAAATGTGTGGGAGGCAGCAGGGCGTTCTATTGTCTCGGAGAAAGCACTGACTTTGGAGTGTCTGGACTTGGGCTGGGATCCTTACTGCCACCCAGCTGAGGGAAGAGGCTGCCTGAGCCTTGCTTTCTTCTCCTGCGAAGTAAGTATCTTCAGGGCTTCCTCACTGGGCTGTCGGCTCTTTGCAGTGGGAATGCTGCTGACTTCTGGGTGGGGAGTTCCTCCTGGAAGAGGCCTGGCCCCTACAGCACAGGTCATTAGCCGTCCATGTGTCCTGACCACTAAACACCCTGGTGGCCTCTGGTCTTTGCAACTGCATTAGTTTCCTAGGGCTGCTATAACAATGTCACAAGCTTGGTTTTTAAAACAACAGAAACTTACTCTGTCACAGTTCTGCCAGAAATCCAAAACCCAGATGACGGCAGGGCTGTACTCCCTTCAGAGGTTCTGGGCTTTGGGAGCTGCCAGCATTCCTTGACTTGTGGCCACATCACTCCCATCTCTGTCTTCATGGTCACATTGCCTTTTCCTCTGCAGTCTCTGTTAAATCTCCCTGCCTCCCTCTTATAAGGACACTTGTGGTGGCATTTAGGACCCTCCTGGACAATCCAGAATAATCTCTTCTCAACATCCTTAACATTATCACATTTCCAAATAAGGTAACATTTACAGGTATCAGGGATTAGGACCTAATATCTTAGGGTCTTATTCAGCCTACCACAGTGACACATACACGCATTTCCAAAATCCCATAAGTGTTTGGGACTCATCTACCAGCTGGACATTGGAACAAAGCGCTGTATCAGTCAGCATCTCCGTGGGGAATAGCACACACAAATGAATGCAAATAGGTGGGCAGGGGCTTGGGAAACCACAGAAAAATTGTGCAGTGTTTTCAAGACTAGTCATGGCAAGGTGTTGCCACCCCTGGGCCAGAAGTGGCAAGTGGATGAGATGGGAACCTCAGGTCAAAGAGGAGGGATGGAGCCAGCCAGAATGTGACACAGAAAGCTAGCTGGGGACAGAACACCAGGCTTGCCTCTCCTCCCTCCCCCTGACGGTCAAATCCAACAAGAAGCCAGAGAGCAGGGAAGCTACTTATGTGGTCTAGAAAGGTCAGCATCCTGGTAGCCAGGGCAGGTGGAATGGGACAGAAGGAGGATCTAGAGGGCAATGTGAACACACCCAGGACAAGCACATGGTATCTGATACACAGATGATACGCAAATGCTAAGTCCTTCTTCTTGGTAGAAAACCTTGGGGGATTCAGAGAAAAGAGGGACCCTGAGAGCAGGAAGAGTTTAAGAATAAGCTCGGCTGAACCACAAGTCTCAGAAGTGAGGGCCATGATAGGCTCCCCACCCCCTTCTCACCATGTCCTCCATCCCTTCTCAACTCCTCATGACTATAAATAGAAGCTGCTGCAGGGAACGTTGTGGTCAAGGAGAGAAGGTCCAAGGCCTGGCTCAGATGCTGCCCAGTGGATGCAGCAAGAATCAGCACCTGTCTTGTCACTGGAACTGTGCCAGCAGGGGGGTGCCCAGCCCTACAGATAGGCCAGGAAAAGCAAGGCCGAGACCACGCAAGACGAGGACAGTGTGGCTCATGTGGCCACTTTGAGGTATGGGCAAGCTCCACAAGGCTGCAGCTTGGCCTTACTGCCCACCCCACCCTGGAGAAAACCAGTCCTCATGAGGTCTGACTTTGAATTTGGGGACACAGAAAAGCCTGACGTTTGAAGTTGATGGCACTGACAGCTTCAGGGGAGAGCGAAAACGCAACTCAATAGGGTTGGGCTGTCATTAACCTCAGTTTTGATCCTGTCAGGGGTGGAGCGAGGCCAAGAGCGGCCACCTCTCCCTGCACATCTCTCTTTTGTGCACTGATGCTGGATGGAAGCTGCCATGCTTCCGACCGCACTTAGGTTTTACTACAGTTCTGCCTGCGATGCTGCACGCAGGTTTTCTGCACACGTTTTGCAGCTGAAGGATGCCTCTCCTGCTGCACGAGCTGGCCAATGCATCTTTACCTTTATGAATCTATTAGCTGTGCAGTCTTGGCATTTATGAGGAGGGAAGCCTGGATGGCCCCTCTTAACATCAAACCAGCAAAATGCAATGGATGGATGTGAGGAGGAGCACATTCGGTGCACAGGAGAAGCTAAACCGTGAGGAGTGGCGATAACTGCTAATGGAATCACATTAGCTGAATCATGGACTTCTGATTCACAATATAAGTATTTTATTAGATAATAAAAAATGTCTTTACTCCCAAGAAATGGATTCTTAGAGAATTCCTATGAAGCAACCTCTTGAGTGCTCTGCTACGTACCACATTAGCTCCCCTAATGGGCTGGAAACATGGTATTAACGGCGTAGGGAGATTGTGCACCCACCAGGGTCAGGCAGGGAGAGAGTGTTGAGGTGGCAAAGCAGCATGCAAGGTGCACTCACAGAGGCCCCTGAGACGCTACCTCCTGTCCCCTCTGTCTCCGAGAGCAGCGGTCCTCGGACCCTTTGTGTAGCACACCATCCCTGTTCCGTATTCTTCCTCTTCCAGTTCCTCTTCTCTTCCTCCTCTTCTCCTCCATTTCCTCCCTCTTTTCCTCCACTCCCCCTTACTCCTTCTTCTTCTTTACAATGCTTTAAAAATGTTTTAAAAGCCACTCACAGGCTGAATGAAAACAGACCCCGGGCTGGGATTGCCCAGCGGGCTGTAGATTACTGAGCCTTGTCTTGGAGGCTTAGAAAGGCAATCAGTTCAGGAGTCCTGTGGGCGGGGGGCGCAGCACTGAAGCATGGTTTGGAAGTCGGCCGCTCAGGCAGTGAATTTCCACGGAGTGCCATCTTCATGCCAGGCCCACAGGACACGTCAGTAAGCCAAAGAAACAGGGATCCCTGCCAATGTGAATCTGATAGTTTAGCAGAGAGAGGGGAGACAGTAAAAATAATAATAAATAAACGTGTAGGGGGGTGCTAAGTGATATGGAGAAGGGGAATAGAA
Source organism: Myrmecophaga tridactyla (assembly GCA_004026745.1). Taxonomy (NCBI): domain Eukaryota; kingdom Metazoa; phylum Chordata; class Mammalia; order Pilosa; family Myrmecophagidae; genus Myrmecophaga; species Myrmecophaga tridactyla. Next base: position 69,950 of record PVIY010008551.1, read on the forward strand.
GGATTGGGTCCACCTTGTTGCAAACTCTAGCCTGACCAGTTGTAAGCTGTGTGCGTGTGAGCACCTTGTTCGCTGAGTTTTCTTTCTTATAGCAGGAGGGTGATCTTCAAGAGCAGTTGGGGAGTTCACATGAGTATGTTAAGCACAGGGCCACAGTAGAAGACATCCAACAACTAGCAGACATCATCGTGGTAGCCATGGTGGTCGTGGTGGTGTAGGGGTGGGTGGAGTGGGGAAGGGGATGGGGATGGTTGGGGGTTGGGGTGCTCACATAGTGGGGGGTGTGGGGGTGGTGGTAGCGTGATGGTGATGGTGTAGTGGTAGGGGTGGGGTGTTGGGTGTTGGGGGGGAGGCTGGTGGTGGTGGTGGTAGTGGTGGGATGGTGGTAGGGTTAGGGTGGAGGGGCTCGTGGTAGGGGATGGGGGTGGTGTGAGCAGTAGTCATCATTGTCTCAGCTAAGCTCCCAAATCATCTAACCCGTCATGGCAAGGCTGCCAAACAATTCACGGGTGGAAGGCTCATGGGAGTCATCAAGGCCAAAGTCCTCATTTCACTGATGGACTGAAATCCAGAAAAGGGTGGGCTTTGCTCAAGGTCACACAGTGAGTCTTGGAGCTCCTTCTGCTCCCAGCCTAGAGCACTCTGCATCACTTCACTTATGTGCTAATATCCTCTCTTCAACTTTACCCCCATTCCACAGCAGGGCCCCTAGAAGACATACACTCAATTCTGAACTTAATGAGATACCTGAGACACCCACATGTAGATGTCAAGTCAGCAGTTGAATAATCCAGTCTGATGCACCAGGGAGAACTAAGGTCTGTGAATGAAATGGTGACATAATCGACATATGGAGGTTTTTAAAGTTCTAGTACAGGATACCAACATGCAGGAAGTGGATGCAGACAGAGAAGAGGGCTGTGGACTAAGCCAGTGTGGCCGATGTTGAGGTCCAAGAAGAGGGCAGCAGCCAGGAAGGAGGAGCAAATCCAAGAGGGTGTGGTGATGTAGAAGCCTAGAGAAGCTAATGCTCCAACAAAGCTAGTGTGGTCCTCTCTGGGGTTAGTAAGATGAGGCCCAAGAACTGACCATTGGATACGTATCATGGATGGCCTTGGTGGGAATGACTTCAGTGGCACGTGAGGGCAGAAACCTAATTAGAGTGGGTCCAGGAGGGACAAGGGAGATGAAGTGGGAATTGTGGATGTTGTTAACTCTTTCAAGAAAGGTTTCAGTGAACAGAGTGTATGGAAGGGGTGGTAGGAGGAAGCGGAATCCTAGGGTGGAGGACTGTTCCCCAGAGTCAATTTTAAGACATGTTCATACATGAGAAAGAAAAGTTGACTCTTCAGGAGGGAGAGAGGAGCGAAGTCCTTGAGCAGGCAAGAAGGACGGGATCTAGGGCCTAGAAGAGGGATCAGCCGTAGGAGCAGGGGAGTGCCCAGAGTACATGAGAACAAATGCCAGTGAGTTGGAGAATTCAAGGATGGGAAAATGAAGTAGTTCTTTGATTTTTTCTGTTTTCTTTTTGAAGTGTGGGTGTAGTTATCAGCTGAGAATGAGGAGGGAGGAATGTTAGAGTTTAAGTAGAGAGGAAACGGAAAACCCCTTGGGGAATGAGATGGTGAATTTACTGAGGAAATGTAGTAGGACTGTCTGCAGTGCTGACCCACTTGAGATCTGGATGTAGACATTTAGGCAGAGCCCCATCAGCACCAGTTACTCAATGTGCTCTGGACACAGTTGCCTGGATGAAGGGTCTGAGATGGTGAATACTCAGGTTAAACCAGGAATGGGGTTTTGCCTGGAGAGAAGGAATGAGACAGGGTGTGGGCAAAGGAGTTATGCAGGTCTGCAAAGGAGTGATTATAGGGCTGGGCAGTGGACTCTATGCTGAATAAGAATGAAAGTGGACACAGGGACGTGATTATTATGGTAATGTGATGAAGTCATGGGCTGAAGGGCCCTTTGTGAGTCAAATAATTGTTAATGTGTTTTTCCTGAAATGAATGAGCTGGAGAGCTAGGAGGTGATGGTTTGATTATTGAAATAGGCGTTGGGGGTTGGGTCAGTGATTTGGTGATGATAATGGCCTTAGGAGTGAGTGCCAGAGGTGGGAGGAAGGAAAGATGATTGTTTGGGGTTGATGAAGGGAGGAACTGAGCTGCCATGGTTATGGAAAGACCACATGGATGTAGGAGAGGTGGTGGAGAGGAAGTCAGGGAACCAGGTCCACAGCCATTGGTGGATGGCCAAAGGTAACTGGGAAGGGGGCAGGCAGCAGCAATGTTAAGAAATGCTGGATATGATAAAGGGGCTGGAGTTTTTGAAAGAGGATGGCAGAGAAAGGGTTTGGAAGTTGTGATGGAGATCCAAGAGGACATCTTCCTACCCCCAGACCCAGAGCTGAAAAATTAGCCTCCAGTACTAGAAGGGCTCTAAGGGACCTCTGGGTTTCCATTAGAACAAGAGGGCGAAGAAGCTGCACAAAGCTGACCAGGAAGAGAGGTGAGCTTGCTTCCAGAGGACCCAGCAGAGAGTTATGGGGACCAGGAAGCATATTTGGTGGTGCAAGGGGAGACAAAGGTAACCCGGTCTCCATCACAAAGGCCTCTCTGCTGCTCCCTACGATGCCTTTGAAACAATTAGAATGTTGCCTCTAATTACCTGGATCCTTGAGATTTGAGGGCCATCCCTACAACTTCATTAATTCACGCATCCTCGCATGCATTCATTTCAGTGTTTACAGAGCATGCATTGAGCCAGAGTTGAGGCTTGGGGCTAGGGACACAGAGTTGTCCCTATCTGAACCCAACATAGGAGCTTCAGTCACTGAGTGCAGCCTGTGGGCTGGAATCCTTCAGCAGGTGGGTTGTGGCCACAATTTGTGTTCCTGACAATGGTTAAAATAATACAGTTAGCAAATTGTTGACTTTAAAACATTTAGACAAAGGTAAGGATAATCCCTATAATGTCACTGTTCTAGTTTGAAAGTTACCAGAATGTGATATACCAGAAATGGAATGGCTTTGATAAAGGGGAATTTACTAAGTTGAGAGTTTACAGTTCTAAGTGTCCAAATTAAGGCACACACAAGAGGTTACCTTCACCCAAAAAAGGCTGATGGGTCAGGAGCACCTCTGTCAGCTGGGTAGTCACATGGCTGGCATCTGCTGGTCCCTTGCTCCTGGGCTCCATTGCTTTCAGCCTCTGTTTCTGTAGGGGTTCCTCACTTTGCTTCTCCAGAGCTGGCTTTCCTCTCTTGGCTTCCTTTGGCTCTCTCCAGGTTCTGACTTTCTTAACATCTGCTAGTGATGTCTGCTGGGCTCCAAGCATCTCCAGACATCCTTGTCTCTGTTCTCCATATGTCCACATCTATGTCAGCTCTGCTCTGAAGTTTCTGTTGGCTCTGATATCATTTCTGTTATTTGTCAGCTCAGACTTTCTCCAAAATGTTTCCTCCTTTAAAGGATTCCAGTAAACTAATCAAGACCCACCTGGAAGGGGTGGAGTCACATCTCCATTTAATCAAAGGTCACACCCACAATTGGGCATGCCATATCTCTGTGGAGATAATCTAATCAAAAGATTCCAGCCTGCAACGTTGAATCCCACAAGATTGGGTCAGGATTAAACATGGCTTTTCTGGGGTACACAACACTCTCAAACCAGCACAGTCACTTTTCCTCGTTTGCATACCAGAATGCATTCCTAAGTGGGAGAGAATAGGGTGCCTTAAGGCCGCCGGGCTGGGGTTTGTGGGATCACCCCACAACATCATCTTAGTCCTGGCGGAGCAGTGCTCTGGGGACAAACCGAAAGGTTCAGATCCCAGATCTACGACTTTTTAGCCGTTTGACCTTGGGCAAATTGCTTAATCTCTTCAAGTTTCTGTTTCCTTATCTGTAAAATGGGAATAGTAACACTTCTAAAAATAGAAGTTTTAATTTCCATAAAATTCTCAGCAGAGGGCCTCTCTAGTACATAATAAGCTCTTGATAAATGCTAGGATTAATAATTCCTGCCGATGTGCTGCAGCCTGTATTCTGGGTGCATCATTATGGTAGAGCTGTTGCAAACCCCTGGTCTGCAGGCAGAGGCAGTGCACAGACAAGTGAGAAGGCAGAGCTGGCTGAGGGAAATTATGGCAGAGGGATGGAGTGAGGTGGAAGTGGGAATGAGGGCACTGTCAGAAATCACGGCTCTCTCAGGCCATTCCTGAGCTTAATTTTCTGCTCAAGAAGTGATTTTCCTGACCCTTACAGAAGGAAAGAGCCAGGCTAATCTGAGGGACCTGCAGAGTATAACTGCAGAGTAAGAGTAGACTGAACCCCATGGGTGCTGGAATCCTGTGAGTTGATAGTTGCAAAGCGGTTAGAACACTGCTGGACTCAGAGTCAGGTCAGTGTAAGGGCTCCTGTATTTTTTTCTCTTCTATTGTTTATGAGCTTCTAGAATTTATTCGTGTTACACCAGATCCAGAATATGCCACAGTGAATTATAAATCCCAGTGTACTCTCCATTTAAATAAAATTAACAATTGATAATAATAAAGCTTGTAGAATTGAGTGTGTCTTCGAATCCAAAGGCAAACATTTACTTTGTGATAGGATTATTTTCTTTTAATAAACAGTGGATTTGTTGCAGGGGTTCTTGTCCTGTGGTTTATGAACTGCCTGAAAATGCGTGCGACTTTATGAAAACATGCACTTATATATTTTCTAGGTTCAGGGTTTATAGCTTTCATCAAATTTCCTAAGAGATCTATCCCCAAAATACATTAAGAAACATTGAGCTCCTCCAATTATACTAGAATTCCATTAGTAAATAAAAAAATCAATTTCAATCTATTTATCACAAGCCCAATTCTTGGGCGTCCTAGGAGATACCCAGTGAGGCAGGTCTCACCACTGGACCAGCCTCTGCCCTGTGGCTGATACCACGGGGCACAACGCATTAAATAGGGCTTCTGCTCTCCAAGATGGTGTCAGAAGACGGTGTCAGCATCTGGGCGGGAGACAGAGGGCATGTTTGAATTAGGTAGTCCAAGGAGAGGTTGATAAAGGGATTATTTGCAGAAGTCTGGGCAGGAAGCTAGAAACACAAGAGGTGGTGCCATACCCTGAAGCTGCAGCTGGTGGAACCCAGACCCCAGCCCAGGGGTCCCAGGGCCCAAAGGGGAGGGGATAATTGAGGGCGTCTGAAGATGAAGCAAGAGAAAGGGTCCAGACAGGCGTGGCGCTGCCCTTCCCTCCATTCCTGCAGTCCCTGCAGGGTGCCCCATTGCCAAACCCGGTGGAGGGGTAACAAGGAAAGTCCGGGATGGCCCGCCCTGGGCACAGAGCAGTGTGGAGCAGGGGAGCGTGGGTCTGGAGGGGCGGGTGGAAGATGTCCACCTCAGAGACCCTGATGGGAAGGGAAGGAAGCCGAGTGGTCAGGTGAGATTAACACCTGAGATAATCAGAACTGCAAGCGTGGAGCATAATTCAGTTCCCAGCTGGGAAGAGTAGATAGCTAAGAGATCTGAGAGCATGAAGTTACTATATTCTTGGGGATGTATAGCTAAGAGATCTGAGAGCATGAAGTTACTACATTCTTGGGGATTATAGCTAAGAGATCTGAGAGCATGAAGTTACTATATTCTTGGGGATGTATAGCTAAGAGATCTGAGAGCATGAAGTTACTATATTCTTGGGGATGTATAGCTAAGAGATCTGAGAGCATGAAGTTACTACATTCTTGGGGATGTATAGCTAAGAGATCTGAGAGCATGAAGTTACTATATTCTTGGGGATGTATATCTTGAAACTTAATATATATAAGTAATTTTTTTAGTGTGTCTAAAAGCTTGTAATCCTGACATCTTGGAACTAGAGTTGTCATCTCAGTTTCCCCTGAAGGCAGCACAGATCTGAGTCCAGTTTGAGAGCTCAACAAGTATTTGTCAAATTGAGTTGATTTTGCCACTTAGTTTGTAACTTTTACTTTGGACTAACTATAGACTCCTAAGAAATTGAAAATACAGCACTGAGAGGTCCTGTGTACCCCATCCTCTCTCGATAGTGATATTGTTTTTTTAATTTTTTATTAATTTTAAAAAGACAATTACAGGAAAGAAACACAAACATTCTTAGTATATGCTTATTCCGTTCTACATATATAATCAGTAATTCACAATATCAACACATAGTTGCATATTCATCATCATGATCATTTCTTAGAACATTTGCATCAATTCAGAAAAAGAAGTAAAAAGACAACAGAAAAATAAAACGAAAACAGAAAAATTTTTTTTTACATACCATACTCCTTTCCCCTCCCTTTCATTGATCACTAGCATTTCAAACTGAATTTATTTTAACATTTGTTCCCCCTATTATTTATTTTTATTCCATATGTTCTACTCGTCTGTTGACAAGGTAGATAAAAGGAGCATCAGACACAAGGTTTTCACAATCACACAGTCACATTGTGAAAGCTATATCATTGTTCAATCATCATCAAGAAACATGGCTACTGGAACACAGCTCTACATTTTCAGGCAGTTC